>WBMW01003346.1:164841-174841 GCA_013396635.1 Penelope pileata
TCCGTGGAGGCGAGGAGGGAGCGAGCGCGCCGGGGAGCAGCTTTAGGGAGTGTAGTTTTATTTTTATGCAACTTAAAGAAGCCGGAGCCCCCTCCTCCCGCCCCCCCGCGAAATGCCCTGCTATTTCGAGAAAATTTGCGTTGCTAAAATACTTTAATGTGTGCTCTCTTTTATTCTTTTCAATATTGATAGATATATTTATTTGCATTTACGATTTGGTGTGCATATATTCCTCTTAGCAGCTCTGAATCTCTGTGAATTCTCAATAAGCCGTTCCCGGGCTGAAAGGGAAGGGGTATTTTTACATGAGGATTCCAACTTCTCGGTTGGTGTAACCTGAAGGCACCTCCACAGCCTTTCCTGGGGCTGCCCGAGTGCCCCCGTGCCCGCCTGCAGTTACCACATTTCCCAGACCACCCCTCCGTGCCTCCTCTCCTCTCTTTTTGAAGCCTCTCTGTGGTTCAGCGCCGGCGGACGGTTTCTCTTCCTGCAGACTGAAACGCCGGGAGGCTTCGCCGTGCTTCTGGGTTGGTTTGGGAATGTAGGCAAATGTGAGCAGGGAGCTGGGAGAAAAGCCCCGGCGCACCGAGGGGAGCCGGCAACCTGTCCGCTGCTCTGCCAGAAGTGCGGCGGATTCACAGCTCAGCGCGAGAGCGAATGAGTTCCCGGGGACGGCTGTGCCGGGCGCTGTGTAACGCCATGGGAAATTCGGGGCTGGGTGTAGGAGCGGGTGCAGGCAGGAGTAGCACTGCCAGGTAAGTGTGCCCCTCTGCACCCCGTGCCACGCAGCGCCGAGTCCCAGTTCCTGCAGGGCTGAAGGAGGGAGGCGGCTTCTTCCTAAGCCGAGAGTCGTTCCAAAGCCCCTTTAAATACCTGTTGTAGACTTGGCTCTCCCTCCTCCTGCCTCGCTGCCAGCCTTCCCCAGTTGGTGATGGGATCTCTGCAGTTTTTTTTTTTTTAAGGAAGTCGCAGTTCCAGAACAGAGCTGGGTAGCCAAGCTTTTCTTCCTTCTCTCTTTTTTTTTTTTTTTTTTTTTCTTCAATTTTTTTTTTTTTGTTTTTGTAAANAAATGTTATTTCTTAGGTACTGGTACATTTCTGCTCTTTGCTGTTTATTTATGTTTCTGCCGAGCTATTCCGCCTGACCTGCGCTAGCCAGAAGCCTTTTCAGAATGCAAGGCCGGGTCACACAATGTAAATAAACTTCTGTGTTCCCAAACTTTTATCCTATAAAACCAGGAATGATTTTTATTATTTATTTATTTTAAATTGCATCTCATCGGGGTAAACAGAAATTGATGTGCATTTTTAAAATCAAAGGGCATCTTTTAAAACACATTCTGGTTTTTGCTTTTTGGGCCGTGGAGGGGATGATAGGAATTAGTGGCCCTTAATTAGACGTGGAGATATTCACATTTTGCAGGGATTTATGTTAGAACGTGGAATGGCGGGTGGCTTGTTTCCTCATTATGAATACTCCCTGCACATAATGAGGTTCATCATTAGTTGATGGAGTGAATTTGCCCTAGCTCTACCTTGAAAGGCACATAATTTACATACTACTTCAGAGCTTAGGCTTTAATGGATTCCTCGATGAATAAAATGAAAAGCTACTTTCTTTAAATTTTTGAACAGTGTTTTGATAATACGGATTTAATAAGACATTCAATTTCCTTGTTAAGTATATTTGAAAGTGCATTCCCAATTTTAGCACCAAATACATTTCCCAGTGTCACCTCCTGTGACACCGGGCAGCAGCACAGCACCGAACGCAGCGGTGCCAAGGGCCGGGCAGTGGCACATGGCTCCCGGCCTGGTGCTGGGCGGCCCCAGCCCTCCGGTGCCGCGCTGGCATCGCTCCGCGCCGTGTGCACTGGCTGCAGTGATGGATCTATGGAAATGCATTGGTGACTGTCAGCCTGACAGTGACAAACCCACTGGTCCCACCTCCCTATTTATTGTAATGAGAAGAGCAAAAAAACTTCACCGGCGCCGTTCCACCTCCAGAACGGCCGTGGAGATGCGGTGGGATGAGATGAGGGCTGCCCGGTGGCTGTGCCCGCAGCAGCGGGGCCGTGGGATGGAGCTGCCTGGCAAGCAGCATGTGGTGAAGGCTGGCTGCGATGGGCTGCTTTATTACCTGGGAACAGGGAGCATACATTAACACGGGGAGAAGTGTCGGTGTCATTCCTTTTTAGGCAATTTACCTCCGCCGCAGACCTGTCTGCTTCAAAATCTTTCTCTGTTCTAAAACATATATTTGTTTAGGGAGTTTTCATTGAAGTGTACATGACAATTACAGCTGTTCATTAACAAAATTGGGTATTTGTTTTAAACTTTAACCAATCACTTTGATATGCTAATTATGGTGTAATTTAATTTGAGCCCTGTAATGATGATGCCGTTATTATGGACATAAATGATGCAGTTAAGCTGAGAGTAATCTCATTTGCATACTGTACATGCCAGTAAATTAAGCCCTTTCTTCGACTGCTTCAGCTTTAATTTTCCACTTCTTTTCACACAGCGCCTTTCAGCCGCTCTCTCATAAGCCCACTTTGTAAGAGCGCTGATGACTGTTTGATGTGGAGAGTTGCTGCACCACAATAATGCACGACACAAGATGTAACATTTAAAGGATTCATTATCTTACTGAGAGTTGCTTGAAGGAGCCGGGATTAGCAGGGGTGGAAGTGTCCTCTCTGGAGCGGTGCAGGTCTCCGATAAACAATGGCAATCTTCCTTCTCCCCCTCTTCTTGCTGCACCCCGGCACTGGCAGCGTTGGGTGAGGCCTCGCGGTGCTCTGCAGGTAGAAGCCAACGCATCGTCGTGGTCGCCTTGCACAGTGCCAAGGGCTCAGCCATTTCTGTGGGGTGTTCTGTGGTGCCTCCACCACTGCAGAAAAGTGACCAGATGCACTTTGCAGTGCTGCAGATGGGAGACACCAGGTTGGGGCATGTTTGGAGCCCCTCTACCCAACGTGGTGTACAGCAGCGCAGAATTCAGCCCTGCGCTGTTGCTTTATGTCATTCATCACCGGTTTCTCTTTCAAGGCTGCTTGGGTTGAGCTTAATATCAGGTTAATTTTGAATTTAGTTTTTAAAAACTGACATTCCAGTGTTGTTTTGCCTTCTGATGGTAACAAAATCCTGGGTTTGCAAAAGTCACCAAAACCAAACAAAAGCGAGCTGAGCAAGCGCTGACTTAAAAGGTTAATCTTTTCCAATTTACCATGTTGTCATTGAGCTGAAGTATTCTCATAGCACTGTGGCATACAAAGAAATCATGTGAAATAAACAGGGCTCTTTTTATAGCTGCTTACTGTTATGGTTAGATATTTTCATAGTTTAATACCTCTGGAAGTAAAGCCCAGCTCCAGTCTTTTAGCAGCAGTTGGCCTCTCAGAAAGCCATTGTTGTGTGGGTAACCAAGTTAACGAAGGATCATTATGAAAACCTCGCAATCCTTTCCTTACACAGGGTCCCATGACCAAAAATAGTTTGTGCCGTTGCCCATAAACATGCAAGTTCCTGACTTCCTGGGTGAGCAGTGTAAAGCTGCTGATCCCAAGGCACGCACTCCACTCCCACCTCCGCCCCTTTACGGTGCACAGCAAACAGATGGGAGGGTCCCGTGCTTACCAACTGCCCAGCGTTGGGTTTTTATGGTACCCACTTGCACTTTGTCTCTTTGTGCCTTTCTCACGTGCCATTTTGTTTTCCAGCAGGCATCCCGTGGCAGCCAAGTCTGCCCCGTTCAATTTGTACCCTCATTTCCGTGTCAAAAGCATCGTAACTATTCCCACAAGCCCTGACTCCAGCAGCGTTTCTCTTCTCTCGGTGTCCCTTCCTACACGCAGCAATGGGGAGCATCCATGGAGACAAGTAAAGCACACAGCATGGCTCTGTCCTTTTACAGGGCCCTTGCATTTTTCCATAACACAAGGGCTTGGATAGTGACATACGCCAGCCAGCTCTTCGGGATGGACCCCATAAGGGTGAAATATCAAATCTCAGGGTCCACCTCTGTACTAACGTGTGCCCAGAAGGGAAAAGGCTCCCCTAGGCCTTTCTCTGGGGCTGTTTGCCTAAACGTGGGGTTTGTGTGTGAGTGCACAGGAGACAGACCCAGCAGCATTTCCCTTGCTCTCAGTGCTCAGAGCCTGACTGAGGGCACGGGCATAGAGAGGGCTCTTGACAAAACGGGGCAGCGCAGCCAGGCTCTCTTCTGCCACTCCAGAAGGTCAGAGGCAGTCTCGTGTAATGCTGGAAAATTGCCGTCTCTAAAGCTCGTGAAAAAGAGTTCTTGACTTGATCTATTTTAGCAATAGCCTTACAGTTCAAGCCTTTCTCTTTATTTTAAGGATAATGTATGTATTGCTTTAGGATGTCATAGGCTGCAAAGGAGGTGTTGTGTCTTCAGCTTCTGTAGAAATGGATATATTGAGCATCTCTCTCTTGGGTCTTGGAGAGATTTCAGGCCCAGGCAGACAGATGAAGGTAGGATGGACTGAGAGGTGGGGCAGGAGAATTGCTTTTGGTGCTTTTTAGTGTTTCATGGATGTGACGATGTAGTGCCCTGTGCAGGAACTTCAGTGTTAATCTTCCTGGGAGATAATATTTCTTTCAAAGTGATTTCAGTACCTTGCCCTTAAGGAAGCTGCGTTGGAAGAGCTGTCTTCAAAGGAGGTTTCAGGCATAGTTTTTTCTACCCTCGTCTGTCCTAACAAAACACATATCCTTCCTCCCCTCACAGGACCTTGTCAGTTCATTCTGGATAAAGAAACTCATTTATGAAGAAGATTTTCCCTGTATCATCCCCCTCTTTAATCTGATCCTGGATTGCAATTTTCAGTAAGTTTCTCCTTCCGCACTTTCCAACCCACAAACCTTTTCAACCCAATCAGGTGGGAAGTTAGAAGAGATACCAGTTCAAACAATGTACTGTGCAGCCCTGCTTGAGCATTTCTGTGTAATTCAGGATTGCTGGTTTCAAAGAAATTTTTCACATCAGGTAATGGTAGCTTTCTGCAGAAAGTTATTTCAGGGAGTGTTGAGCTTCATGGGAGACGGACTTCTTCTTTTTCAGCTTTGTTTACAAACAGCTTTGTTCTTACCCTTTCCCAGCCAAACAAGTGTTTCTTCACAGAAATATTTTTGGTTGAGAGCAAAGCCACTGAACCTCTCTCTAGAATTATAACTACACCAGATTAAAGAGTAATTTATCATACGCTAATAAAGTTACCCCATCAAAGTCTTAGGTATCAAGACATAGAAACAAAAATAGACCTCTGATCTCTATCTCTGTAATGCTTTTCAGCACAGAGTCTTTTAATGGTATCCAGTGAAAAAGCTCTAGGAATTTGTCATTGTATTTACCAATAGCTAAAGAAAACAGTTATTTGTCACCGTGCAATTACCCAAGTGCCGTGCCGTTGGCCTTCCAGATCTGATTGAATGGAGCTCACTGCGAGTTTCGGAGCGTGACGATTCTCTGTCCCCATTCTTGTCAGTTTGTTCGTATTTGTAAGTGCCTCTTTTCATGGCTGTAGATGTGGACAGATAGCTCTGATGAGAAACCCTGAAAGCCATGTGCAGCTGCTTTGCTTTCGCAGCCTCGGGACCCCAAGCAGCTCCCAGCCAGGGGCTGGCTCACCCGCAGCACTGGTGATGTTTTGGGAAGCTGGGAGAGTCTGCCTGTTGCTACTGGTCCTGGGTGTACACAAAATAGAGTAGTCCGAGTCAAGTAGCTGCTGGGGCTTTTTAATGTACATCCTTTAGTTCTTCTGGCTGCACGTACCTCTTTCCAGCGGCAGATTTTCCTGTGACTGGGGAACGTGAATGTCTGGCTGAACTGGCTGGGCAGACAGAGCGATGCGGTGCAATCGCAGAGTGCTCCGAGCAGAAGAATGAAGTCTATCAAACAAAGCTGTTAGCAAAAGAACCTTGGGACAAACCACGCTCCTTTGCCCCCATGGAGCCGAGCGGAGCCGCGCAGCCACCGGCCCTTCCCGTGCCGTGTGCCGGCGTCAGGTGCGAGCCCAGCCCCGGTGGTGTTGAATTTGGCCTTGCCCTGGCTTCTCCTCCAAATCAAACTCTTACCCTAAGGATGGCCTTTCAAAAGACCATGTTCTTTCTCCAGAGAACTGCAAGTTCTTGAGCTGGGCTGCTGATGCCGTTTCCTGACACCATTGCTTTGAGGAAGCTGACTGAAACAAACGCTGCTTTCAGGTGCGTGGCCTAAATCAAAAGCAGCTCTGTTGGAGTTCTGTGAAGTTTGTCAGGATTTTACCATTATTAACAGCCATGTGGGCCCAGGCAGTGCTCTCCTGCTTGCATGGGTCCCCCTGCACAGCCACCTGTGCCAGAGGGACAGGGCTGGGGCACTGCCAGCTGCGGGCCTGCCTGTTGCTTTACAAACAGGACTTACCCGGGGGGAACAAGAAGGCTATGTGAGAAACGTTTCCTAGGCTTCATGCTGAGGTGGGGCTTGCAGAGTATGTTCAGCAGAGCTTGGAGACCCGTGGTTTAGCTGTGGGATGTTTCTTGTGTTCAGTGGTGGTGTCTTCTGGGCAGAGCAGGTTGCACCTGGGTGGATGTGCTGCAGGTGGGATGAAGGAAGGCAACAGGAAGCAACGAGCAGCCTTTCCCAGAGCATGGGGAGCTTTACATTGCTTTTTGAATGAAGCAAATATGAAAAGGAAGAATGAGATGATCATAAGCTAAATTGGTGCCAAATGTATGGGATTCCATGTGTATGCTGTAAAGGGAAACCCAGCTCCTGTAGTTTTCCCTTGGAAAGTGACTCTATTTAGAATCCATGTGCAGGATGACCATATAAATGTGGTTAAATGGTGTAGGATTCTGATCAAAGGGGGCAGTTGCAAGTAATAAAATAGGAAATACAATGATTGCTACCATTTCAGATCTTATAGCAAGGGAGAATCTTAGCAGCTAGACAGAAAAAGTCTTGACATTAAAAAAAAGGAAAGAAAAAAATCCCCAGATTACAGCTTGTTGAACTCCACTGAAAAAGAGAGTTGAAAAATAATGATATATTTCCTAGAATCTCTGAATTCCCAAATAAATATTGGTTAGAGTTGGGAACACCCTAATTGCTGGCTGAACTGAATCACAGCAGAAACTGAGTTACCAAGTTCTGTGCAGGAAAATTTTCAGAAGTCAAAATTGTAGCTGGGTTATTTTCAGAAAATGTCCAGCACATATGCTGCACTTGCTTTTATTGTTCACCGTTCTGGTGTCATGTCTCGCTAGATTGAGCTTTGCTACACACCTCCACCCCCTAACAAACTGGCCCTATATATGCATGTAGACAGAATATAGGGAATTAAGCTGTGTGACAGGGAACTTCTGGGTTTTCGATATGCTTGACAAATGTTTTTTAAACACGGTATAAATACATTGTAGAATCAAAGTGTTGGAGGGGCACATTTTACTCCCAGAAGAAATGTGTGTGTCTTGGCTTCGTATTCCTCTGTATTTTTTCTCCCCAAAAGAAATATTTAGTATTTTAACGACACCTATGTTTGGATACTACAGGTTTGGACAGTATCCTGCTCTGTACATTGCAGAGCTCCTACGACACGCCTGGACAAACCTCACCACCCAAACCCCTCAGGCCAGAGCCTGGCATTCAGTGTCCTCAGAGGGAGGGATTGCAGCTGTTAATCCTGTAATAGGCAGATTCCTCAAGGTAGCATCTTCTGCTCTCCCACAGGTTAGGTGCTCAGCTTTCCCTGACAGCGGGCATATTTCTCTTCAAAGGCAGCATGAACCCTCTGCAGGCTCCCCCCATCCTCGCTTCTCCTCGCTGGGTCTTGCCCGGGCACTTTTGTTCTTCCTTGGCCTTTTCACCACACTGTTTTATTCCTTACTGGCTTCTTGGAGAGCATTCTGTATTTGCAAGGGTCCATCCCTCCTAAACCCCCTCCCTGCAACCTGCTCGTGTTGCTGGCAATGCCTGTCCGCAGGAAGGGCGAGCGCAGCCAGGACGCTGCTGTCACCCTTCAGGACTGCAACCGCCTGCCCGCTTCCCTAGCAGGAATGCCAAAGCCTATTATTTAGAGTCAGGCATGTAAATGTTCTGCTCAAAAATAATAACGTTTTTGAAGAAAAACAATCTCATGGCTGAGTTCTGTGGAGGACAGGCAGTGTTGGCTGGAGTTGACTCTCACCGGCTTTGGGAAGGCACTGCGTTCTCAGCGTGCCTTCGTAAGCTCCAGATTTTGGGACTAAAAAGATCTATAGAGCGTCTCAGAGGCACGACAAGGGGGATGATGGCTTTACAACTCCTCTGCCACTGTCACAGCTACCTTAGCTAGGTTGCTTGCAACCAGGAAATGCTTCAGTGTGGACTTGGCTCCATCAGACCTGTGCACGTGTTCCAGGTCCCCAGTGAGCATCCCACGAGCTCTGCTCTGTACAGCTGCTGCCTCCTGGCTGAGAGGCACTCGGGTCCCTCAGCTGCGTGGGGTACATGAGGTGGAAGCATGCTGTAGGTTCATCCTCTCTGGAAAGTGATGAAGAAATGCTCTCTCCTCCTCCTTTCCAATGCAAGAGTAGGTAATGTTTATTCTTTCTTTATTAACTACAAACGTCAGAGAAAAACGACTGTTGCCCTTTGATTTATTTACAAGGCAAAAGTGAAAACCTGTTTGATCATATCATGACTGTTTAGCTTCAGCTTAAGAGTAGAAGGGAACCTGTTTCTAGGTCCTATCGTGTCTAAATATGATTTTGCTTCTATTTAGTTATCTCTGAATTTCAAATGCAGCATCCTTGCCCTTACTTATTTGTCAGGCTGAGTGAAATTGCTTCATGCTCTGCTTACGGAAATAAGCTATTTAAAATGAAATTGTCTCCAAGAACTAAGGAATTTTTGTGGCTGTCAAGCTCGGAGTCATGATCTTCACAAAAAATGATCCATTATGGAGCAAAAGCAGGTTTGAAAACTTGCTTTTGCTTTTCAGCGAAGAAAGGGAAGGTCTGGGGTTTGACAGACTCTTGTTAACAGCGGTGTTCTTGGGCAGGGCGGTTTTTTTTCTTGGTTCTTGCAGACCTCTCCTGGTAGGGTGTAGCTTCCAGAGGACCGGGTTGCTCACAGCTTGCTCACGAGTGTGTGCTTGGCATTGCTTACCACGTTGCAAAGTGCCCTGCTGTGGTGATGCCAGTTGTGAAAACACTCATTTGCCTTTTCAGAGATCTCTTTGAAAACGTTATTTGCTCACAAAATAATGAGTAGTTTCAGCTGTCCACCAGTTGCTGTGGAGAGAGCAGCGCATCAGACCTGGTTCATTTAGTATTCTGTTTGCTGCTGGGTTTTACTCACTGCTCTGTAATACAGAGCTGGTTCTGCATTTACCATTGCCTACATCCTAGAGGTGGCTGCGTTGCACACAGCAAACCCAAGAGCCCGTTGGGGCACTGGGCAGCAGCGATTGCTTACAGAGGAGCGGCTGCTGCGGGTGCGCAGTCTGGGTGGAGGTAGGGCAGGCTCAGCTGTCCGGGCACCACAGCACTCCTACACTCACCCTCACCATTTCCCTGGCAGATTCTCTGCATGTGCTGTCCCAGAGGTAGGCTCAGAACCCAAATCTCTCCCTTTTGGAAACGCTGTGCTTTGCTTGGTGCCTGTTAAAGCCTGGGACCGCGCGGTGACTGACCTGAAAGGCGCAGGCTCTGCGTGTTTCTAGCGGTTTGGCTTTTGCCAGTGGCAGTTTTCCTCTTAAGCATTGATCTCTCGTACACCTTAAAGAACTTAAAGCTGTTTAGGAAGCTTTAATTTGATGCACAACGCAGTGTCACAGTAATCATTTGCCCTGCTTCAATCCGTGATGTAAAGACTAGGAGGTGAGCGAAAGTTGACTGGAAAGGTTTTGTTCATCACAGGACCTTGGTGATGCAATTAGCCTTGGGAGGGAAGATTCAGCAGTTTATAGGGACATCAAAAATTGAAACAGACTTTTTTTTGTGAGTAGAGA
>WBMW01003346.1:177341-262442 GCA_013396635.1 Penelope pileata
TGGAATTTCTTACCATACAAAGCAGTGTGTGTGGATGTATATATACAAACGTCCACGCAGGCATACATTATTCGCCATTTCAAATACAACAGTCTGTGTTCTTTCACATTCAGTTTGGTATTTCCTAGTGACACAAAATTAGGCTGAGGCTGAACTCATCCTAGTACATCCTACCCCTCTGTTGCCATTTCTACAGCTCGTGGCCTGGCTGGCTTTGGTGGGCCATGACCATCCCTGGGCCCTGCTGCTGGTAATTAACACTTAATGCATTTAGTGTTGTGGGAGCTGCTGGCAGTGGTGCGTGCAGCAATGCTGGTGCCCACGGTTCCCCTGCATCCCTCCCTGGCGGGCTGGAAGCTGCCTGCAGGTCGGTGGTCAGGGAGCGATGCTCCCGAAGAGGCTCCTCCGGCTTTGAATCGCTGTGAAAGGTCTTATGCAAAGAAGGGAAGAGGTGAATTCTGTGCTAAACCCACACCCACACGAGGAGGAGGTGCTGGCAGCCGTTCCCCAGCACTCATGGGGCCGTGGCCCAGGCCAGATGCTTTGCCGGAGCAACTTGACGAATGGCCGGACACATCAGAAGTGGGAGATTAGCATCTCTGTAATTTAAAGTATTTTCCTCCCTCCTCTCCCCCGAGTATACTGATGTTTGAGGCTGCCAAAAAGTGCCTATAGCCTTGTCTTTAAGTAAGAAGCGTCTGAAAAAGGCTGGTTTGGATGGCTCTGGGTGCCCAGCTTGCTGCATGGAGTGTAGCTGTGGGCGCACCACGTTGTCTCCCAGCCTCAGCTATGCCATATGCAGACATTACGCCCATTCCGTGTCTGTGGAGCTGTTTGAACACAGATTTCTATTACTGCTTGCCGGAGTCAGGATTTTGTGCTTCCGTCTTCCAAACCCGTGTTTAATCCAGGAAGCCCTTGAAGGCTTGCGAGAGCATCACCTTTGCATGTTGTGTCTGCACAGCCTCCGCGCGCAGCGCCGTGTGCCAAAAGCCTCACACTCTGTTTTCCTGAAAATCGCATTTGAGTTGCCAGGAGATCGGTGGGAACCTGAAATCTCCGAGTTAGGAGTTCACACGTCAACTGCGAAGGGGAAGAGCCAAAGCACGAGGTTCTGCCGTGCCCCGGCTCCCGGCTGAGCCCCACTCTGCTCCCCCCGGTGCCGTGTGTGCAGGCAGCGGGAGCGCAGGGTGCCAGCGCGTGGGCAGGGAGCAGGCAGGGATGCGAGCTCCTGACAGGTGAATGGTTTCAGCTGTGCCTTGGTGGGGCTGGGGAGAGGGTGAGGTTTGCTTTTCCTTCGGAAACCAGGTTCTATGATGGAAGAGAGGGTGAAAACAGCGCTCGGCCAAGCAGGTGATCCTTTGTGGAGCCCGAGGGAGACCGCCTAGCATCAGCAGGTCCTGAACCGACCTTCTGGGGTCTCCTCTGTAGAGTGGGGGACCAGAGAGCAGCTCTGCTCTGCCCCGGGCTCAGCATCCATCCGTCCGTAAGTCTGTGAGCAGCTGCCTGTGCTCCCCGCTCAGTTATGTGAAATAGGTTTTGCACATCTTAATTTTGCATGTGCACGGTATGTTAGGTTTTAACTTTATTTTTTTCAAGTCTTCGGTGGTTGCATGTTTGACATGGTTTTGTTATCCTAGATACTCTGTTGTGATCTGGCACGCACGGCATTAATTCCTTTATCAGCTCTATTTCCTTTACAGTTGTTCACTTAATTGAGCTCCTCTGTGTATTTTACAAAACAAGATGCATTCATTGTGGCTCACAGACCTCAGGTTGTATTGTAACGGGTTCCAGAAAAGTGGCACTTCTGAAGATAGTTGTAGACGTTGGGTGTTCGGTTTATTTCTCAGATGATGGGAGGAAGGAGCAGCAGCAGAAATCTTGCATACATAATCAGGAGGAACTTTCCAGAAGCTCTTTATTCCAGTTATTTTCTTTAAAGCTGTGTTTACTCTGAGAATTGGGCTGAGGCAGTTGAAATACGTGGCTGCAGCGTGGAACAGAGCACACTGCGTTTTGTTCCTCCTCTTGTTCTGCTTTGAGTTGTGCAAACAGTTGTGACCCAGAGGAGGAGACGGTGCAGTCCGTGACCGCGGTATCGTGTGACCAAGCTGAGGGTGCAAATTACCCTCTTGCTGCGCATCCTGACATTGAATGGGGTGTGAACAGAGGGAATCCTCTTCCACAAGCCCTTGGAACAGGAAGCCACTTGTGTTTGCTGCACAGTTGCCAGCACATTGGTGTGACCATGCACCTGGATGCCGTGGCTCAGAGGCTGTGCTGGGTGCAGATCTGGGATGTTGATTCGCCCCTAACCCTAACCATGTTGGGAACACCACTGCTGCTGGGATGTGGCACCCAAAAGGCTTCCAGCAGTGGGGTGCAGCCCCTTCCAGCTTCGTTTTGGGGGGCCATGAGGCTGCCGTGCTGCTCGCTGGTGTCACACATGGGGAGGTTGGGGCAGCTGCTGGCAAGGGGAGCGGGAGGGGCTCGGTGGTGGCCAGGCCCCAGCTGCCTGCCCGCTCCCTGCTGCCTCTGAGCAGGGCCCTGCCATGCAGAAGAGGGATTAGGAGCTTGGCTTCCTGCATCCTGACTCAAAAGTAGGCATATGTGGTTTTTTTTTGGTGAGTGGAAACAAATCGGTTTCAACAGAGCTTTTTTAAGGAGTTTTCTCAGGCACAGGATGAAATTTTGAGGTGGAAGAAATTCACACTTTTTTCTCTGTCGGGCCAGCGTGATGAGGACCAACTGTATTTTTGGGTGCTCGGGATCCGCGTGTCACCGCTGAGCATGGTGAGGAGCGGCTGCGTGCGCGTCTCCCACGCAGAACTGTGGTGGGGTGGGATCCCCACGCTGGGGCTGCTCCCGGCACAAAGCACCATGGCCTGAGCGGGTGGGAGGGCAGCTCCTGCCCCCATTGCCCTGTATGGGTGATGCTGTCCCTTCTGCACCATGTCCCAGCTGTGCTCCAGGAGCCATAGCCCTCGGACAGGGCAAGGCCAGCACGCTGGGCGCGTTCCACAAAGGCTTGGCTAAGTGCATTCATGTGCGGTGGGCCTGATCCTCGAGAGGGGTGAGATGCTCCCAGTTGTGGGTGCTCTGCATTTTTGCAAGTCACCCTGCTCAGAAGTTGGGGGTTACTTTTTTTTTTTTTTTATGGGACAAAACATTTTTCCATTTAGTTCTCTATAAGCTGAAACCACGAAAGAGCTTTTGCTTGGTGTTCCACAGGATGGTGGACGCATTGTGATGGGGGCAAGGGAGGCACTGCAGGTCTCCGAAGGCTTCCAGTGTGTGAAAACAAGGAGTCCTAATGAAAATAGTTCTGCAGCTTAATTGCGGTGGGTGTGCCCTTGTTTGCAAAAAGAAACAAAAGTGCTGGAGGCCGAAGTGCTCTCTTGATGCTCAGCCCGTGGCAGAGCAGCGTGAACTCCCCCAGCCAGTTCTGCCCGGGTGCCTGGGAGCTGCACGTCTGCAGGGCTCCGGTGCTGCTCCCTGGGCCCTTCCCTGGGCTCTGAGCTCCCAGCAGCACCACGCTCTGCGTGCGGGGCCTTCCTGCCCTCTGCTCTGGGGCTCAGCTCCTTCACATGGCCCTCCTCACCTGACGCGCTGCATCTGGAGGAGGCAGCTTGTTCTTTCCAGAGGTTTGGATGGGGATGCAGCCCCCCATGTCGCCAGCACTGGGGCCATGGGGCTCCCTGTTCCCACTGGAGGACTCCAGGAACCCCTGCAGAGCTGCTGCCCCGGGCTGCTCCGTGCCCCGTGCCCCATAGAAACATTTTTCGTTGGGAGAAGCTGCTGCCTGCAGCATCTTGGGCTTGCTCTGTGAGCATGAGAAATGTTAACATAAATTCTTTAAATAACATCTAGTAGTGTTGAATGCACAGAATTATAAAACATTTTTATATTCTGAGACTCATTTGCATCTTCACATTAAAAACTGTGGTTTTCTTTTCAGGGAATGGTTGCGAGATCTGATTTGTTTTGAAATCAAAGCTAAATTTGTGTTCTTGCATTCCTCTTTGCCCTTCATTTGACAAATTTTTCTTGTTCTATAAATACGGAATTGTAAACAAGGGCTAATCCTTAGCAACAACCTGGGAAGTTAACATTTCTCTCCGGCTCCTATTATAATTAATTCAGTCACTCTGAATGTGATGTGATTTACACGTAGTGTTCCTAAGGCCAGTCGCACTAATATCTTGTTAGAGAACTGAGAAAAGAACATTCTTTTGTGTTCGCCGTAGAACATAATTGCCCTGCATCTTCTTTCATAAGCAGATGTTTAAAGATGCTTTTTGCTTTACATTTGAAAAATGGAAGGCTTCTGCTTTTGCATTTGGCTGAAATTGTCTTAAATGTGTTTTCCTTCCTGCAGCAGTCAACATTGTCAAAACATTGTGCAAAGTACATTTTAATAATATGGGTTAAGACCATCATTATATTAATTTAATTCTCAGCATAGGTAAATTCTGAAGATGCTTCCACTTTGTCGTAAAAGTTTTTCACCGTAAACATCATCTGTTTTCCCTGTGCAGAAGAGAAAGAGATAATACAGGCAATGGACGAATGAATCCCTTGTGTTAAATCGCTGGAGTGTAGCTTGAACAAGACTTTCTCTCGTGGTCCGTCCTTGTCTTTTATTTAATTTTCATTTCATTTTGTTTTGTTCTGTTTGTATTTATTCAGGGAGTGTTTTTGTAGCGTTAATCTCTGTCAGCCACACGCAGTTGAACACTGCAGCTCCCAAAAGGCTGTGATTCAAACGGTACGGATGTGGCAAACCACAAATACAAAAGTAAGTTTACATGTAGATTTTCTTCATAAAATATTTTATGCAAGTTTTGTAATACCTTGGTATCGTGGTCAGCGTTGCCATAAAAATTCTGTGTTATATGAAATGATACAATCTGTGAAGCATTTCCCATTATGTAGACACCATGTCTTTAAATTATAGCAATTTCTTAAGATTTTAAAGCAAAATGAGCTCTTAGAGGTGTGATTAATAGCAGGGAATGAGGCTAACACTGGGTCATCAGTGGCACTCCATTACAAAAAAGGTTGGGCTAATAAAAGCATCCATCTATTTGACCAATAAAGCATTTGAATGATATGCTTATAGTTTTTATCATAGCGTAGTTACTTTGTACTGAACAAACTGTGATTTTACGTGCCGGGAAGGGAGCGCGGAGCAGGCAGCACGGCCAGGCTGGGAGCAGCATCCTCGAGGAGGGAAATATCCCCACTTTCATGCGGGGCTTGATGTTTTTAGAAGCCTTCAGGTTGTGGTGTCTAAATTTCCGAAGCCGCTGCGAAACATCTAAATCCCCCGTGACCCGTGCCCGCCCGCCCGCAGCCGTTCGGTGGGGCTGGCCCTCACCGTCCTGCAGGGAGGGGAGAAAGGAGGGCATTGTGTGCAATCATTAATTCAGAGTTAAGTCCCAGACATCAGAAATATTCTGCTGGAGCACAGGAAATGGGGCAGCACTTCTGTTTTCCTGGTGTGCGGACGCCGACTCCGTGCTCGAGTCCCACCTTTCATCCTGCCCGCTATTATGCTGTCAACCTGATGTATGAAAAACCAGGAGGCTGCCTCAACAATGCTGCATTCGGGTTGCATTTAAATACCTGCCTTGTTAGGAGGTTGTGCTGATTTCATGCTTTTGAGCTTTTTTTTTTTTTTTTTTAATGCAACAAAAGGCCAAATATTTTCCGAAAAAGGAAACTGAGTTTCTTGGCCAACCACAGATGCCCAGGATTGTGCTGTGAAGAAAAGTACCAAATATTCTAAAACTTGTGAAAAAATGAGGAGGGAGGAGGCTTCCCGCCCCCGTGCTGTTTGCACATGAAGTGACGAGGGAGAGGAGATTAGCGCCCGGGCCAGCTGTGACCTTGGATGCTTCTTCCATTGAAAGCCAGCATGACTTTGGAAGGCAGCGGGGACGCGGCTCAGGGCACCTGGCAGACAACAGGACCCCAACCGCTGGCTGTGCCCAGTCTGAAAGAGCTTCTTACACGTGGGAGGGACTTGTGGGGGTGACACTGGGCAGGAATGTCACCCAGAGCCCAGGGTTAACCCCCATCTGTCTTCTCTCCGTGTGCTTCAGATCTTTCCCCAAACCCATGTTTGAGATAGAGGAGCTCCAGAAACCTCCCTGGAGGAGGGATGTGATGGGCAACATCCTGAGTGTGCTGGGGGTGAGGGATGGGCAAGGAAACACTTTCTGGAAGGTGGGGAACCCCAGGGACTGCAGCCCTTGAGCCCTACGGGGACTGATGCCATGGTCTGTGGGTGTCGGGTGGGGGCAGGGGTTTCAGCTGTGAGGATTTCAGAGGAGACAGAGGGGCTTTGCAGGGGCTGCTGGCCCCTCTTGGGTTCATGGAAAGGAACAGGGGAAGCTTCCAGAAGCAAAGAGGCTGAGGGTGAGAGAGAAAAGGGAGGAGGACAAGGGCTGAGCCATGCCCTGTGCATGGGCATGTGTGTGTGAAACCTCACGTGCGTGCTGGAAGGGATGGGGCCGTGCAGAAAGGCAACGTTTTGCTTGTTTGTTTAAGAGGAGTTAACATTTTGCATCCCACCTTTTGCAGTTGCTGATTTTTTTTTTTTTTTAATGTAAATAGATCTCCTACATCAGTGGTTTGGCCGGTAAATCTTGTTCTGGAGAACACTTTCAAGTGATCTCAGCTCCTTTCTTTCCCCTTTATCTGACAGATGCACGGCTGCGTGCTTTCCTCTGTTGCCTGTTGTCCTGAGGTTGCAAAGAAAGGCTGCAAAGGCTTTTTGTTTGTTGTTGTTTAAGGGGAAAAAAGTCCTCAATGCACAGAAGAGTTAACAGGATTTCACTTGATCTGCTCGTTTATGCAATGAGTAATGCGAGGTTGGTAACAGCAAATTGTTGTTTATAAGCAAACATGGCACTGTGTAAACAAGAAGTCCTGGTCCCCAACTGGTTGGATTTCATGGTGGTCAGCAGCTGATGTATGTAACGTACAACCTTCCTGCTTCTCGAAATGTCAGAAGAATGACTATTTGTTTGTCTTGAGTTCTTCCCAGCTGTTTACTCTGTAATGCATTTGCCTCAACCTTGATTCCCTAAGAGTGGCCCCTTTCTCCTCCCTGCTCTGTTTACATTAGTCCTGCCCCGAGTGTCACCTATGAAATCTGTTGATTATTCCACCTGGTTAATGTTAAATTGCTCTTGCAAGATGATGTGTTTGTTCATAAACACAAATGCTGGGCCCCTTGTTTACTGTACCCATGGCAGCAATCAGTTATTAAACAAATATTGCTTTGTTTGCGGGTGTGAGTAGCAGTTTATCCTGCAAGGTCTGGAAAAAAACCTTTAAATGCTGGGATTTTGATAAAGGAGAAAAAGGGGAGCTTGTCCCTGGAATGTGGCTGAAACTCACTTTGGTTTGCTTTGCTTATCTTTAACTTGGGTGAAGGGGCTAGAAAGATTAGCAAGTTGTTTGGTTTTTCCAAGAGATTTCCTTAGTGTAATGATATCTATCCAGTTGTTTGCTTTTTTCAGAAGGGAGAGAGCACTCCTGCAAGACGACTAGCGCAGCGATAGCCGGCTGGTGGCTACAAAATCCTGCGTGGAGCACACAAGGAGGTAGAAGGTCTAGGACAAAGGGATAGGGCTATGAACCAGGTGATCGCCCCAAAAGAACGGCCTTCGAGTTCTGTGCGGCGTTTGGTCGAGGTGTGTTGCTTTCCCTCTTTCCTCGTGTCTGGCTGCGAGCGATGCGTGTGCCCTCTGCGGGGTTTGGAGAGGCAAAGCTTTCGCTTTGAGTTCTGGGGAAAATCTCTGGTGTGAGAGCAGAGCCATTTGAACGGGGAGAAAACACCAAATTTCAAAATGCTCTCTGCCGTTCCTCCTCCTGCAAGTGAGATCACAGAGCTGCTCCTATTCTTTTTATAACTGGAAAACAGCGTTTGCATCTGCGAATTTCTGCATGCTGGCTGTTTGCTCTTCGGTTTCTGAGAGTCCTAATTAGAGAGCACCGTCCTGGTGGTTGTTGCTTTTGGGCTGCTTTGCAAATGAGCAAGAAAACCCTCACACCGTCCTTGTTTTTCAGAGCGATTGTTTGTTATTGTTTCTGGCTGTGGCTCGGGTTTGGAATGCCAGGCAGGACCTGTTAGCACCAACAGGGAGTTGTTGGGGCTTCACACACCGAGGGAGTGACCCTCCTGGAGTGACCTTGGGGAAGAAATGTGAAATGTGAAGAAATGTTGTATGAAGGTGGTGTCTGCTCCTTGATATGTGAATTATCATTTAAAATACCTTGAATGTACATTTATAAAATGCTGAGGTGGACCCAGCCCTCACCACGTGCACTGGGCTGAAGCAGTGAAGTGAGAGCTGTGCTGTGCAGCAGGGCTGGGGGCTGTGCCTGGCTGGGGGGTGGCTTGGGCTTCTGGGGGCCAGTGAGGCCCTGAGACGCTTTATTGGAGAAATGTGGAGGGATTGTCACCACCCTGCAGTCAGCACTGAGTCATGCGAGGTTTGGTGTCATCTTATTGTCTTGCAGCCCATGCTGCCTCATAAACTGACCACGTTTATGCATTTATTACTTGCAACTTTGCCCTTTTATTGCGTTGAATATTCTGGTCACCTTCTTTTCTGGAAGAGAGACTGCAAGAGCTCACGTTGTACGTGGTGTGCACAAACCAACCCCAAGCCCTCTGTCCCAGCCCCCCAGGCTTCCCCTAGTGGTGCTGACATGCCAGCCTGCCTGGCAGCACTCGCAGAGGAGCATGGCACCATGAAACATGAGTTCTGCTTTAGTCTGGAGTTCTTTTTTCCACTTCCATTCCTTTCCTTCCAAATAAGCAATGATCCTGGTGATGGTAAGGATGATTTCTGTTGAGCTCGTGGCTGAAGGATGGCTCTGCCCAGGGGAGGGAAAGGAGCTCACTGCAGGGCTGCTGTGCAGTGGTACATCCCATCTGCTGGTCCCTGGAGGTGGCCCAGCTCTGAGCCTGTCTGCAGCTCTGAGGTGAGCTTTGTGCTGAGCGTGGGTTTCCATAGTTGTCCTGCTGGGAGGTGTGGGTTGGGGTGGAACTCGCGGTACAAAGGGAATTTGTTTATCCACGGTCAGACTGGGAGTAACTTCTGCCTTGAAGTGTTAAAAGAAGGGAGGATGCACAAAGCTCGTTTGGGGAAGGCTGAGCCGTCTGAGTGTCTCTGCCTTACACTCGGGTCTTCAGCAAATGTTGGGTTGTGTGAGTGGGCAGAGCAAGCCAGGCAGCCTTTGTGGGCTGTATTTGACAGCCAGGTGTAAGATGGTGTCCCGTGGCTTTTGTATCCAGTCCCAACTCTCAACTTACGGACCAGGAACTGACATAAATATATTCCTTACCTGAAGCAAAGAAGTGAGACCTGTTACCTGCACAGCCTGGCATGGTTTGGTGCGTGAGCTTGTCACAGGGATCAGCTCTAGCTCTTTTGAAGAGAGCAAGTGGCAGCCTTTTAATGTCCATTTCAATGAGTTTTCCTTGGATTTGCTTGTTCTCTGTTCTCACTGTTCGTGGTCGGCAACACCCTCAGCAGAACCTATTTCCCTAGGGGTCCCTGCAGCAGCAGCTTCTCTAAGAAGTGGAGTTGCTTGACTGTGATTTCACAGGTAGCCAGCATGGCACAACTGAGATTAGGCTCCTGGCTCTCCTTCCCTTCTCCTAGCCACGGCTGCCTTACATTTCAGCTCCTCCAGCAGGAGCCTTTCACTGAGCTGCCTGCAAATGATTTCAGGTTCCTGTGGTCCTGAAGCAACTCAGCCTGTGCGAGCCACACAAAAGTGGTGATAGAGGTTGTGGTGTTGTACACAGTTAAAAGCCCCAAAGCCGTGGCAGCAGGAGGTACGGCTGCTGGAGGTGGGCTGAACTCGGTGGAAATTGAGCTTCCCACTGACCCAGGAGGGGAGGCAGCCAGTCCTTTCTCCTGGTGCCCAAGGTGAGTCGTGTCCCTTCCTGGGGAGTGGATGGATGCGAACCCGAGGATGTGCTGTGGATAATCCCATTTCTTCTGGACCCTTTTTCTTAAGCACTAAATGAAATTTCAGACTTTAGATACGTCTAGACATATACAGTGCACGATAAAGTTGATAATACATTAATCATTTTTAACAACAGGTAATATGCATAATTTATGGTGTTACAGTGCTATCTTTTTTGATATTTATGATGGATAATGCTCAGTTTTTGCCCTCATATTACTGCTTTAAATTATACCACAAGAAAATTAATGAGAAAGTAGATTTATGGGTTTCATTTGTTTGTCAATTCGGAAATTAATTGGGTGTTAATTTTAGCCGTCCCTCATCAGACCAGGTCTTTAGTATGTGTGCATTACTTTGCATTCATTGAAGCCTACCTCCCATTTACTGTGGGTCACTAGCTTTGCATACATTAAAATAGCCCTCAGGCTCATTCTCTTGATTACTTTTTGAACTGCCATGCATTAGAAAATTTACGCCTTTCTGTTATAATTATGAAAATTCTGTATTGGAAGGCGATGCTTGCATAACAGCAAGTATACAGTCTTGCTCAGCCTTGTAAGATCATATAGCAAATCCCAATACATTTTTGTTCTAATCCTAGAAAATAGCACTCTTGACAATCTTTGTTGTGTGAGTTTCATCCTTTGAAATTTCAAGGATCCATTTTAATGCACTGAATTACCTCTTTAAGCTGAGGAAATATCAAAGGATTTCCCCTTGTCTCCGTCTCTTTGTTCCCTCCTTCCGCGCTTCCCGGCCGCGATGCTCCCTTCCCTCGCTCCAGGTTTGTCTCTCCTCCGAGGAGCGCCGCGCTCGGCCGTGACTCAGCACGGCTTTCCAGGACTGACTTGCTCTGTGCCTCGTTATTTTGATTCTTAAAGATCATCTCTAATTGCTCTTTGCAGCCACGTCTCTCCTTCCTCGTACCCCTGCACAGCTCCGCAGCCACCAGTAGCGCGTAGGCGAGTGGCCTTCAAAGGGGTGAGCGTGAAGTTTCATGCCAAAAGAACCCTAATGTACTGACAGTTGATCTATAGTTAGTTAGTGCATAATTATGTCTAAAATACACCCTGTCAGCACGATAAATGACGGTGACTGAAAACTCTAAGAGCATGACGGGTATTCACCCATCTGCAGTGACGAGCACTGGGGTTTGTAAGCTGAGGTTTGGTGAGCTGGAGCTGATCGATGGGGTTAAGACGTGCCACGTGTCGGGGTGCCAACCTCAAACAGCCCTGGAGGTGTCACCAGGCCAACCTGGCCCGCTCGGGCTCCCTGTCCTGTTCCTGTGCTCAGTGTGATGGCAGCCCTCAAGCTGCTCGTGTGAAGCTGCCTGATTCACAGCTAATTGTGACATGGTGTAATTTAGTAAATGAGCAGCTGAACATCTGTACGCCTTCCCCCACAGTAGATCAAAGCCATACCTTACGCGAGGCTTTTAATGTCCACGAGGGAACCCTTTTTGTTTCGCTGAGCCCATGGCCGGCAGGACGTGCTGCTGGCCGCCGTGCTGACCTGGGGACTGGCAGCAGGGCTGCATGGGGGATGCAGCTCCAGCTGGACACCCTGGGAACGTGTTCTTGGAAACACTCAGCAGTGCTGGCAGTGGGACCTGGAGCCTGTGGCACTTCCCCTGGCTGGGTGTTTGCCTCAGAGATACTGGGGCTGAAAAAGTCCATCCATGGTGTCCCAGAAAGCCATCGTGGTCCTCACTGCTGATGTTGGCAGTGCTGGGAGCACCGGGTTCCTTTTGCACTGCTTCTGTACCTCTGCCCTTGGTAAGAAGCAGCTTTGCTCCTGCTTTTGTGCAGCCGTGCCGTTCCTGCTCTGGAGCGTGGTAGTTTTCAAGAGGCAAAGTCCTGCCCTTGTAGCGTATTGCCATGAAGTTCCAAGCATTGTTTTGTTTTCATAGTTAGAGGCGGGCTCAGAAGTGAGCCCTGAGCTTGCTTGTGAAAACTGATTGCCACGAATTGGTAAAGTGTTCACTTATGAGTGATGCCTGTATGGGTAGTGTGCCTGCTAGGGAATGTAGGACTAGGTCTTGTCACTGGATCACTTTCTTAAAGCTGATTCTACCGCTAACTCTTCCATCCATACAAGTAGAAAAATATTTTATAAATCTCTGTTTAGCTTAATTTACACACGCTTTCATGGCTGGGCCAAGTTCTTTAAGGGCATTTATTCTGCTTCATATAAATAATTGATCAGCCAAGTTAATTTACTTCTGCCTGACTTGGTCAACCTTAATTAACTGCCCTGGAATAAAGACTGAACTTTTTGTTAGCTTAAAATCTTTCACAAATGTGACAAGGAGGGGATGTGTTATGACAACGTTTTTGTTGTAGCATTGTTCCCAGGGGACAGAAACGTTGAATGATCTCTATGTGCAGATATGTATTTGTATAAACCTCAAAATACTAATAGCCAAAATAAAATCATCATCTGAATGTAGCCCAGGAAGCATATTTAAAGAAGGATTTTAGGGCCCAGAAGACCCAAGGAGTAGTGTTTTAAAGGTGATGAGATTCTTAGAGGTGTAGATTGGTGCTTTCTGTTTATTCAGGAGTCTTAAAAATATCTCTCCAGACGCCTCCGTGTATGGGAAGGCATCCAAACCCAGCTGAGTATCTGTCCCTAAGCCTTTCAGACTTGCAGTGGGTCCTTGCTCTGACGGGTGCGTCACTCGATAAATCCTCCCTCCTGCTGACATTAAACAATGCTGCTTGGTCTTTCGAAAGTATACTAGTAGCAGAACTGCAGAAATTGCACACTTCAGTGCCCACCTCCTGCCTACTAATCTCCATGCTTAACCTTGCTCAGCTGAACAGTCCGGCGGAGCTAGGAGATGTGTATCTGCAGCATCTGGTCTTCGTGATGTTAAAGACTTCTTAAAAAATAGATTAGCACAGAACGTTTTCAAAATAAGGACTCCTTCAGGGTCTTGTCTTTTTTAGTTTAAAACACTAATGCTGGAGTCCTCAGAAAGATCATTTTCACTCACATCCAGCCTGTGTTCTTTTCGGTTTTGACCATGCCCTTAAGAAATCAGCTGTCTCCAGGTCATCTGGAAGATGACAGCAACATCTGGTTGCTGTTGTCCTCCTGGTGACAGTGTGCACTGCTTTGGTTCTGCCCCACTGACGTTTTGCCCCATTACTTCGGACATCAGATATTAATAAGAGATGGGCCAAACCCTATGGCTCTGGCTATGCATCAAAACTAGGAAACATTTTTTAAGATCAGAATCTTGAAAAATTGATCTCTGTTGTGAGATTCTTAAACAAAGCTGACGTTAGCTGATGTAAGAGCAGTTTGTTTAATGCCAGCCCCTGGATTTCAGGAGGAAATTTTAGAAGACGTTTGTTGTCGTTTATGCTGCAGCTTAGTTTTGGACCCGTCTTAGGGGAAAAACATCTTGTGTCACCTATACCAAGGTGAAGAGTCATTCTGTATCCACCCCTGACGTGAAATAGAGTAGATTGTTTTATGAAAAAAATGAAGATACTTATGATGATAAGAACCCATCTATTTTAGGCCGTTAAAATACATTTCCCTATGCAGAATTGATGTGAGAGTCATTCTGCCTTGTAGAATGCACGAGACGGACGTGTTCTTTTGCCGTTCAATTTCTTAAGTCAGAATATGGTATCTTGTATGTCATGGGAGCTTTTGTGGAGTACGGTGTTGCCTGTAATAAATCATTATGCAGAACAGCTTCGTCGGGACCGTTCTGCTCATTTGGGGTTGTGTTCAGACCAGAATCACTGTTTGTGGTCCTGGACACAAAGCTTCAGTTCAGTTGCCACAGAACATAATTGTGTTGCATAAAGTCAACCTTGATTTGCTTTTTTCTTTCACAATTTTGAATGACAGACCTCACTAATAGGCTTCTGCAAGGCCTGCTCCTCTGTGCTGAAGTGAGACAATTATCTCAGCCATCCTCGGCGTGCTCTCACCTTCGCTCATTTAGGTGTGCTCAAACAGACAAATAATGATCATCCTTGCAGAAAGCTCTCGCAGGTTGATTTTCGTGACATGACGCTTAATGATCAAACCAAACTGTGATTATTTATGTCAACTCATATTTGCCTACGGTGGAGAAATAAACAGTTTTATCTTTCCTCCCTTGAAAATCCTGTGTTCTGGGGGAGGCATTTCAGCAAAGTGGATTTGTTTTGTATTGGTGTCCAGTTGAAGGTATATTGAAGTCGACTGCCCATGAATGGGTGTTCTTAAATCAAACTCTGCTCAGAGATGTTTGCTCCTGGTTTTAAAATAATATTTTTGAGTGAGAAAAGCCCTGAAAGTCCAAATCATCCCAGTTTTCATGTTACTGTCTTGGTGTTCGCTCTGTGGACTCCGTTCCTAGCTCTGTTTCACCAGGAGCTGCTGGCCATCCTGCTGGGAACACCGGCTGGCACGGCTGCTCAGGTGGTCGCTGCCTGGGGGGCTCAGGGGTGTGAAAGGGAGCCTGAAGTCCTGGCAAAAGCTCTCAAGAACTCAGTGATCTTGTTACCAAATATTAGAAATAATCCATCCTACTCACAGTCCTATGGGTTGGAAAAATTGTAGCAGTTGCTACTGTTGTTTCTTTCCAGTAACATTTTGCAGGCAATAAATAATTTCTTGACCACTTTCTTTGTGAATTATTTTCTATGTCCTGGGGATATTTTGCTCGGAAGGGCAAGCCAACAAATCGTGATCGGGCAGTGATGGATCTGCTCCTTGGTGGGGCACATTGCTCTTTCTGCTGTCAAAGCATCTCCAAGCTTTGGTCTGTGCTTTCTCCTACTCTCTTTAGTAGTTTGTCCAGGTTCTTGCCTCCGGTGAAACTGTTGCATCAGAAGTGTCTGTGAATGAAACGTCCTTTTTACTGTTTGGGCACGTTGGTTTTAACAACTCTTTACATGGTGGTGGGGCATAGCAGGTGGAAATACCTATAAAACAATTCAGCAGACATCTCAAAGATAGAGGTTTGCAGCTTGAAACCAGGATACGTGCTTTGCTTGGGGTCTTGTTGTGCTTGAGCACTGCCAGTTAATTCACAAAAACACGTGTGAATCCCATGAGACCTATGGTGAGCAGTCGGGCAGTGCTCTTCCTTCTCTCTGGTGGATCTATGACCCTCTGACACAAGTGGACAGCCATCCACCAAGAGTTCAGGGCAGCTTGCAGGCTGGCTGAGAATAGCTGTGACTACCAAGATGATGTTTAGCCACATACACAGTTTGCTGCGAATAAATCAGGAGCCTCTCCACCATAGTACCACAGTGCCTCTAAAGTCAATCCAAATCCAAGAAAATTGCCAAAAAGACGATGAGCAGCTGAAGCAGTTTGCTCCAGGACATCCCAGATTCAGCCTAAATTGCTTCATAGTAATAAAAAGTGGGGATGGAAACCGAAATACGGAGTGCTGCTTCCCTACCTGCCCATGCTTAGTGTGTCTCAAGTTCTCACTGTTGTCCATCACGTGTTGCAAGGGATGACTCGTTGGTTGCAAAGGAAAGCATCCAGATGTAACTAGAGAAATTTAATTATGGATTCTGTGTGTTCGTTTGAAAATATTTTTTTTTCTCTAAGGGAAAAAAGATGTTGGACAAATAATACTATATTTAGAACTGAACTTACTTACTAAAGTTATAGCTGTACCAACAGATAAATAAACATAAACTAGTAGCATGAACCATTAATGAAAGATAAATCGCATGAAGGGAAATGACAAATGTTTACAGTTTTGGCAGGATCTAAAACAGGGCATGTCTCCTTATATACAGCAACTGTTTTAACAGCTGCTTTTTTTTTCCCCTCCCCTAAATTATTTCAGGTTTTTGAGTCATGATGCAAGAATCTGGGACTGAGACAAAAAGTAACGGTTCAGCCATTCAGAATGGAGCGAGCGGTGGCAACCACTTACTAGAGTGCAGCCTGCGGGAGGTGCGATCAAACGGCGAGACACCTTCAGTCGAAATTGGGGCTGCAGATTTAACACATCTTCAGCAACAGCAGGTACTGTAAGACGTATTACAATTTTCCTACTTACAGAAAAAAAAAAATGAAGTGTTTAACATCTCCCAACCCCTTTGTATTTGCCAGTCAAGGGATGCTTTTGGGACCTGCCCACAGCATTCTGTTCATTTTTGTCTATAGAGGATTGCAATTGCAGCGTGCAGGGGAACATCAGATTTCTCTTCCAGGGTTCTTTTCGAATCATTCTGTGGAAATACCCAAAGATTGGGGCTCACTCCTGTTGCCTGAATGTGCTGAGTCTGGTGGCAGCAATCGGGTGAACCACTGTATACAAATAACTGGTTTCCAAAATGTGTCATTGGGTGGAAAATGCATTCATGTTTTGTTTTTGCAACGATTTTTGGTATAACCTAGCAACCTCTATCAACAGAATGTTTTCTATTAGAGAAAAGGGCTGTGGAGGTATCTGCTGTGGCAAAACTTCAGGGTAAATAAATAAACACCCCATACGTCAGTACTCTTTTCAGTTCACAAGAGCAGCAAAAAATTTACACATTAATGCTCGCCCTTTGTATTTTAAGCAGTGTATTTTCTGGGAAGTGACCACGTTCACCGGTGTAAATTATCCATATAATACATTTTGTCTTTTTTTTTTTCCTTGATAAAATTTTGCAACTCTCTCAGGAAATTGTACACCGAAGTGCTGGGCTCGTGTCATTAACGTGTTTGGGAACAAAGGCTGCAGTGGAGCCACTGTGAATACACTTATGCCTAACCCTCACTTTCTCTAATGCAATAAGCATTCTTAAAACCTTTTAAATAAGCGATTGGCAGCTGGTTAAGGCTCCCCTAAGCGTACAGTGATCTTTTTAGCAGGTTGTTGAGGAGAAGAAAAACCTACACTCAAAAACAAAGCAAACCCAGGGCTTGCTGAGGAGCAAGGGACCCCGCTTGCCAGCCTAAGACAGAAAGCTGCCATAATTAAACAAGTCAGAGAAACAGATGACACTAAATGCACAGACTTGGGTTGTTTCAGTCGTTTTCATCATACAGGTTTTTACTTGAAGTGAGAATACCATCAGTGAGAAAATCACAGCCATGCTGAATTCATTACTGCAGTAGTCACACAAAACCACGGATAAAATTTCAATAACTGCAGGCCACAGTTGAGTAAACAGTTGCACTGAAACTTAATTCCTGTTGACTTTTCCCTCATTCTTCGCCAGGGGCACATTCTGATTCGTAGTGCAAAGACAACAGGGGTTACAGCTTTGATTAATATAGGACAGTAGAAGAGGATTGGAACAGTAAAATATGTTCAACACAAAGGTCTCTTCTTAAAAAGGCTTCATATCAAAATGAGTTAATTACGCTGCCTTTCCGTAGGGGCACTGTGGAATTTTCCAGTGCCACTGCCTTTATGCTCAGAGGGACACGGGCACACGTGTGCACCCACCCCCACACCCCCATTCTAGAGGGTACTGTGCACCAACACCACGCAGACCTCCTCTGCTCCACCTGGGCTCCCCATTCCTCATCCTCACCACTGTGCTGTGACCCCATGCAGTGGTTGTGTTGGCCATTGGGTGCCCATGGGGTCGGTGATGGAGCAGCACACACCCCGGAGTGCTCCCAGCCCCATGACACAGCCAGGGGTGCACTGCTGGGGGCTTCCCCCAGCCCCAGCTCCTGGTTCGGGAAACCTCTGCCAGCCCAGTGAACATGGTTAGCTTGCTGTTCTCAGTGCTTAAAACACCTTTGTGTTCTGTGGTTGAGTTCTGCTGCTAATTGGTTTTGATGGCTACCTGCTGCAGGTTGTTCGTTTATCTGTTAAGGAGCAAGTCGATCGCAAAGTTTGAAACACTTACTCAGAAAGACTGGAGAACAAAAGAGTAATCGGAGCTAGCACAAAAATATCAATCTTTATGTTTGTAAAATATTTTTAAATGCTGAAAAGAAGAAAAACCCGTTGTTTTCAGACAGCTAATGCAAGCATTTACAGATCCACATACAACATGGAGCATAATGTTTAGATGTTTCTCCATATACAACATATGCTCTCAGGTCACTTAACAGAATGCGTTCTACAGAACGCTTCTTCGATACAAATGAATGAGCTCTGAATTAAACAGCTATTTCTTAAGAGCATTTCATTCAAATCTTTTCTTTTTGCCACCTGGCACTTGTTTTGTCTGAACAAAAATCAGCGGCGCTGCTTTGAGCTCCGCTGCTCTGGGTGGTTCTGAGCACGGCTGAGCAGCAGAACGCGCTTCCAGCAGCTCGTATAGAGCATCTGTGCTGAGTTCTGGCTCACATTTTTTGTTAAATTTATGAATTTATGAGAACTAATAGCTTTGTTACGATGAGAAAGGAAAGCAGAAATGCTTTGCATTTTTTAGGATGTTTTAATGGGTTTACAAACTTGTAAATATTTTATCATGGAAAACTGTGGAGCACCACAGATGTTCCTGCGTCGGAAGGAATAACGTGTGGTGTGGGCTCTCTTGTAGGAAGTGTGGGAGGGCTCCTAGGACAAGTTCCACTTCCCGTCTCATCTCTGAGTGCAAGAAGACAAAGCAATGCTAAATTATTTCAGTGTTAGCAATCTTCTAAGGTGATGATACACAGCTCACACTGGTGCTTGTGTTTGTAACCACGAAGCAGGACACCTTCCAAAGAGCAAAAGCAATACCAGTGGCTCTTCTGGAACAGTGCATCTTTGGAAGAAGTAAATAAAAATAGAGATAGGCTTAGGAGAATCATAGTATCATCAAGGTTGGAAAAGACCTCCAAGAAGTCACCTGCAGGACCAGGCTAGAAGGGAAGACAGGCTTTTCCACAGGGTTTTGGCACCTGCTGAGGTGGGAGGAATTGCCTTCCTGTTGCTGCCGGCTCCATAGGTGGTTGACCTTGCAGGAACAGATGGGCCATGTCACTGTTGGGTGGGATGGGCAGGGTTTTGATGAGGGTTTGGCATTTGGCTTGAAGTCAGGAGGCAGCAGGGCAGCTTGCTCCCAAGGTGCCCAGAGGAGCAGAAGCAAGGGGCTGAAAGCTGGGAGCAGGGCACCAGGCAGCACTTGGTGACTCCTGGGCACTCCAGAAAGCGTCTGGGCAGCACAGAGTGGGTGCCAGAGCCAGACAGAGCTGCAGGCCAGGCTGAGCAAGGGAGGGCTGGGCAGAAAGCACATAGTGGTGGGGTGGCTACCAGGGAGTAATACACAGAGAATCATGGGGACATTCTGCCTGGTAACGTACCTGATCCCAGCCTTCCTCGTTTCAGTGGTTTCTGATGTCTACACAAATAGGAGGCTTGATACTTCAGTTCTAGTCAGGTCTTTTTAGCTTATAAAATAAACATTATTTATTATGATTTATTTTTATCCTTGGGACTATTCATTAAAGCGTTCTTCACGTTCTTAGTAGACAAAGAAGAATGTGAACTGAACAAAGAGAATGATTATAAAGTTGAATTCTGATAGGCAGCAGCAAGGCACCAGAGGCTGTGTTGTGTGGTGGCAGGGATAGAAACCTCTCTGCATCAATAGGAAGATCCACTTTGATACCATACCTTCAAGTCCTGCCCCCCGAGTGTATTAACGCAGGTTCTTTTGTCTAACCCAGAATGCTTTTGAACTTTTAGGAGGTATGACTTTAATAGTAATTTGTTGACAGATTAGCTACAGAGATTGCAAAGAGTTTATTTTGCAGAACTGGCAGGCTCGTATCAGTGTTCTCTTAAGGAAAAAAACACACATTGCTGTTTTGCAATTGCTTGCATTTATTGACAACCTGCGCTGAGCAGGCAGAATTGGAATGTTTGTATAATGTAAACCTATAGCTTGTCTGATGAAGTGTAGTGTACTCTTAGGTAGTGCATAGATTGCTTGATAAAAAGGGTTACAAGGTGATGGTGTTTATGACAAACTGGAATAGTGATATAAATGCAACTGGTACGTGGAGAAACAAGGAGGAAGTTTATATAAAGAATTGTAGGGGAGTTTCGTGTCTCTACTTTTGTCTTTAAGCTGAAATGTACTGTAATTATCAAGTGTCATTTTGAACTTTCTGAAGAGTTTAGATAAATACTCTTTTTGCCATGTGTCCCCAAATAAAGGAAAAAAAATGATGATGTATGCAATTTTCAGCGCATCCTGTTTTGTATTTTTCACTCTTTTATTCCACTGGATGCATACAAATGAAAAATACAGTTTTGATCATGTAGAGGTGACAAAAAGAGCATTTTGTAGAGATAAAAACATTGGACTAGTTCCTGGTATCTGTGCCCAAGTCAATGATTTCTTCACAATCAGTCTCACCAACTTTCCTTGCAGTGTGTGTGGCATCAGTGTGGAGATGTCACAGCTTGGCCCCTTAGCAGTTGTTTTGGGAAGCATTGAGATGAGGAGTGTTAGGCTGAGAAAGGCAAATCCCAGAGGGAATGTGTGGCTTCTTCAGATTTTGCTCGTGTCCAAAGATGAGGAGAATGTACATGAAATGGAGGGCTTGGTGCATTGTTGAGAGGCTGCTTTAACTGGGTAGATCAAAAAGAAGATTACACTAGAAAGAATTCTGACTGTATCACAGTGTAAATTAAAGTAATGAATGCTGTGATATTTTTTTAAGTAGGTTGCTGAGTTTCATCTTATTTCGAAAACCCTTGGGGAGAGGTTACAAACTGCATCAGGAGTTTTATGGTCCCATTGATCACGATGTGGACTTATCTCCTCAGAACAAAACTGCTAAACCAGATCCTAGATAAAGCCTTTGTTTCGTGTTGACATAACTGGGTTAGACCAAATTTGTTTGTTAGACTTTAAGGGAGCGTCCGTGTTGAGTCATTTTGACCGAAGAGACATAAAGCCTAATTATTAAACTGCTGTTGCTATTGAAGGAGCCATTGGAGAGTGTAGTTTAAACTACATCCAAGTTATTGGGACTATGTCTGATTTTGCATTGTAGTACACTGATAACTGATGATTACAACGTCATGAAAAGATCCCTGCATTCGCAGGGCTTGTGCTGTTTCATCAGAGAATGCGAAAAACAACGTCATGCTCCTGGTAACTTCGTGTTTTTATCGTTCAGACTTTTCCCTCAAGTTCTCTGATACCCCATCGTTGAATGGAAGGTGACATGATGTCTTTTTAGTCATTCAAATCTAATAACTTTTAATCTGAAGGTTAAGTAGTGAGATATAAACTAAGAGATGATAATATCAATTTTATGTTCACTGAAGGGCACAATATACCTCTTTCTAGTAGAGGGAAAATTGTGCGTAAAATGTCTTTTGCTTTTCAATGGAAAAATGTGGCTCCGAGAGCTTAGGAATGAAGCAGCGCTGGAAGAATTAAATAAGTTTTAACATAGGCTGGCTACCTTGCCTGGATTTTAGAATCAATGATTTTTTTCCTTAATAATTCAATTTTTAGATCTCTTGTCAATGAACCATGCTGAGAACATTCTTGCAGCATTCTCTATCCTCGCTATTACTAATGCCTTTGATAGAACTACTTATTGACATCAACAAGCCTTACATTTTCTCTAGGTGTTGAAGGGAAAAGGGGAAACTACCACTTTGTTGCACTTGCTGAGATATCTTTTTGCCTCGTTTTATTTTTTATTTTGCTTCTAAGGTCTTTGATGAATAACTGCGTAAATCTGAGTCCTCAAAGCACCTTGACATTGGCACCCGGAGCTCTGCCGTCGCCTGTACAAGCATGTACGTGCAGAAGCTGGGCCATTAGACGTGTAATCACCTGGGTTATGTGCACAGCCAAATCCAGAAGTCCTCTTTAGACTGCAGATGTCTATTTCTGTATTTATTTTTTTTTTACAATAGCTGCTTTTACTTCTACTGGTAACTTAAAATCATGCAGTAATCGCTTAGGTTGATGCGGGCTCTTTGAAGAGCTGTAACTTCTGAAATATGTTTGCAGGTTTGTTTTTTAACCTTGCATCTCCTGTGAAAATTCAGCAATGGTGTGTTTGTTCCCAGCTGTTTTCGTAGGTGTGCTCTCTGCCCCTCTATTTGCTTATGCTTACTTGTAAGCAAAAAAAGTTACACATTCAGGAGTTCTGTTTAGGGAAACTGCACAAAGGAATGCTTCAAAGCTGTTAACCAGCACGTGTGTAACTGAGAAAAACATTTAGGAGTCTATGGATACAAATTAAAAGTCTCTTCCTAATGAATCCTGTTATTTAAATTACTGGAGACTGTTCCTCCTCCGCTGATCTCCGTACTTACGGGGTACCTAACAAGCAGTGGAACTGTTCCCCACTACGGCCTTGCTGTCACTAGGATGTGCCTACATGTGAGTGGGCTTAGTAAGGTGATGGTGTGTCTCCTGTAGAACCAGGAGCGTGCCTAAGCACCTTGCTGAATTCAGGCTGAAGTTAATTTGACCCTGACACGAAGTTGCGTGCATTTCTGATATTTTAAAAGCAATTTAACTTTATTTGGATACACGTTGCATGTAGGGAGGTCGCTTGGCAGTGCAGAGAGCAGAATGGGGCTGGTTGTCGCTGGCAGAGCTGTTGGTTTCAGTGGAGTTTTGTCTGACTTGAATAGGTTTAAATGAGAGCAGCATCAAACACGGCAGTTACTGGGTTATGTTCTTCCTCCTGTGGAGCTCCATTGGGTATCGCAGCAAGTGAAGAGCATCAGCATTATTGTTGTGATTGGGAACAGTAATGCTGTAAATAAAGATTGGGATACAAAGTAAAATGACAAACTGGTGAATACTCTTCATGAGTTTATTTAACTGCATAGCACCCCATTAATTAAAAAAAATAACAAGGTAATTTTTAGATGCTTAGTGTAAACAGAGACATTGTATAATGACAGTTTTTCAGGATAAGTGTTGCTTGTTTTGTTGCTACACTCTGCATTCGTTAGCCAGGCTCACTGCCTTTTTGAAACATAAAATGTCTTTGCAACCTGCTTTAAGTAGTGCAAAGACACCCTTTTTTCCTATAAAAGCTGTATATTGTATCTGCAGAGTGTCTGTAAAGCCAGTGTCATGTGTCAGACATCTCTGAAGCCTGGGGCAAGGGCCAGCTTTATTACAAGTTGGGCTTTTCAATTTATTTTTAATCACATTTCTTCTTTTTCTTTTAAGATTTTTTTTTTTCCAGGCTTCTGAAAGTGAGGTTTGTAGAGTGAAGGCTGGAGAGAGTCGGGCTGTTGGTCTGTCTGGCACCGCCTTGCAAACCTCCTCAGTGCAATGCTGCTGCTCGCCGGCAGCCCTCCCCAGAGCTGCATGCTCTCAGGCAAATCCAGGGGCACGGTGCAAGGCGCGGGTATAATTCCCTGTGTTCTGTGGGCTCACACAATCGTGGTTCTCATTTAATGGCCTTGAGGATTGAGGATTGCTACAGGCAGAAACATTACCGGACATACGGGCACGCAGACGACGCTTGCGTGCTTGGAGATGGGTTGCATGTGCTTGGTAGATGGCTGTGGCTCTCATTTTGGGTAACACGTTTTGGTCAAACTTCAAGGCTGAACTAATTCTTATAGGCATGTTTGGGGCCTTCTTATCTTATTTCATGTACTAAGCACGCTTTTGAAGGATTTTGTTCTTTCCTAGCAAGAGGAATCGTTATTGAGGGGCACGACACAAATGTTTCAAATTCGGAGATGCAGAGCGAGGTCACAGTTTGCTTCCAGAATCTGAAATAATCAGGATTTTATTTCACATAAAACCTCTGGGGCTGATCCTTAAAGAACACAACTTTTAACTGGCATTACGCAATTTGCTATGGGTTGCTTAGCCAAATATTTGTGTATGGGACTTTTTTTTTCTTTCTCTCTCTTTTTTTAAAGACTTGCCAAAGTTCAGGTGGGATTTCAGGCTTTAACAAACTGTACCTGGAAATGAAGTTCAGGAAAGGAAGGGCAAAAAGCTGCGCCTGCTTGAATTATGATCACAGACTGAAGGAATGTGGTTGTTGTTGATGTGCTCAGATGAAGTTTTCCGTAAAATTTCCTTGTTATCATCACTGTTACCAAAAGAAACATGCCAAGAGAGAACTGGCATAGTGCAGTAGAACCACTAACCATCTGACATTCATGCTTTTAATCCTGTTCCTAGCAATCAGTCAAGTTAAAACAAGGGTGTAGGGTCCATACCTACTTGCAAGGGCTCTGAAGGCAGAGGGTGGGTTTCCCCAGGACCCGCTGGCACCTCACCCAGCAGCAGCCCCACAGCAATGGGGCTTGGGCTCAGATATGAAGCCAGGGCACTTGTGTTTCTGAACCACCACAGTTTCATGTTTTTCCTTCCACATATTTGAGTGATTCATTGGAGGGGAAAGGTCAGATGGACATGGGGACGGATAAATGGAACTTGTGGTGAAGCTGCGGGGCACAGCATCTTGCAGGAAAAACAAGACATAAAGCGGGGTTTAGTTCTCCCGTGGGAGGACTGAGATCCTCAAAGTCAGTCTCCAAGAGACCTTCTCGGGTGTCTGCTTAAAGGAGATGCTCGATCCAGATTTGATCTGTCCTAAGGAACAGATCTGGGGAGATTTTGGTTTGGGGAGAGTGGCTGCTGTGTGCTTGCTTTGTTGTGTTATGTACCTGCTCCTGCACTGTGCCAGTCCTCTTCTTAAAACTCAGGGAAGGGCAGGCAAGTGTGTATGGAAAGCAATAGTGTGGGATTTTGTTGGGAAGTCCACATTTTTGATGGGGAGGCTGGAGAAGGCGCTGCTCTCTGGCATTATTAGTTGTGTCCTCAGCTGCAGGCTCTGTAAGTGCAGGATAGTTGTTTGGTGGGTTGTGTCCTGTGGTGCAGTAAAAAATCCCCACTGCAAAGGTGCACGGGGCTCCTGTGTACGTGCAGGGCAGTTGGTGTGGGTGGAGCTCCATGCCCGCATCATCCATCATACATGGGAGCTCGGGCCTGGGTATCCCATAGCTGTGCTGGGTGCTGTGCAGCCACCATCCCACCCTTGCTGTTGGGTAGCAGAAATGTTGCTTTGTTCAAGTAAAATGGTCTGCTTCCCCCATCTTTAATGCTGATCCTAAAGAAAATCCCTCCAAGCCAGTAAACAACAAAAAACAGGCGTATCTTTTATAGTGTTCTTGAAAGAAAGTGAGGTTATAACACTAAAGCAGGTTTTATTAAATCTAGGCATGAATCCATATTGAAGAAATAATCCACTGCTTCCTTTCAGTTTCTTGTCTTTTTAATTAGCGCTGGCAATGGGACTGTTAGCTTTTAAGGTACGGTAAATACGAGCCCATTAATATTATTGAACGCCACACTCCGTGAGGTTTGGGGATGCTGGGAACTGCAGGTGTTTTACAGGGAAGCTGAAAGCTGGCAGTTTGCTGTCTGACAAACCCTCCCCTATGGCCACGGTGCTTGGGCACGAAGGTGGCACGGCAATGGCATGGCGATGGCACAGCAATGGCACGCTGCCGCGGGCGGGTGGCCCCAACCCCTCACGCGTGAGCCCGGTGTCATGGGGCAGGTTGGAGCCTTTTCACAACGTGGCAAGTTCTGGGAATTCAAAATACTGCTCTTTCTTTTTCTTGAGAAATGATTCACCCATTCCTGCGATTCACGAGGAGGCTTTTAGAAGTGTTCTACGCTCGGTTCCAGCCTTTTAACTTGGGCAAGGACTGGATTATAAGGGTTTAGCAGTGATTAGCTCTGTTTACAGTATTTTCTTTGCTCCGAAAGGTTGGGTGTTTGCTTTGCTGAGAGGTGTTATTTTTCAGTTTCTGTTGACCACCTGCTTTTTTCCCTAATTGATTGCAAGGACAGTCGCAAGGCACAATAAATAAAAGATATGGTCTACCAAGGCTGTGTCGTAGGGCCCGCACGTCAAAGATTCATAAGCTGCGAGCAGAACTATGTGCCTTTCCCTGGGGGCAGGGAAGCGCGTGCCGCGTTCCCGTTTGGGATCCTTCCAAGGTCACCGGGAGCCCGCGGTGGTGCCGCAGCCGCACCGCAGAGCAGGGCCGGCTTGCTGCCTGCTCCTGTCTAGTCCTACGCCTTTGTCTTTGTGAATTAGAAGAAGACCAGACTTTTTTTCTGTGTAAACCAAAGGCAGGAGTCAGGGCATCTTTGTTGCTCCCGCCCCTGCCTGCCCCGTGTCCTGCCAGGCTCTGCATGGAGGCTCTGCTCCCCCCAGGCAGGGTCTGCCAGCACTCAGCTTCTTCCTATGCCTGACCAAATGCTCATCCTGCAGGTAAACTCTCCCCTCTTGTGGAGTCTGTAGCAGGCCAGAGAACAGGTTGTCTCCTTTCTCCTTACAGCATCCTCTTTCATATGTGAGTGCTGTTCCCATGTTTGCACCCTCCATCTTCTCTGAACTTAAGCTCTGCCCTTGTAAATCACATTTTCCAGACCTGTGATCGCCCTGGTCGCTGTCCTCTGGACTCTCTGCAGGCAGCCAGCCTTCCTCTTGACTTGCGGTGCTCAAATGCCACGATCCTTCTGCTGAAGTCTTGCTCAAACAAGTGGAGACAACAATTTTCTTGATGTCTGCCTTGCAGGCAGTGCTTCTGACTGTGAGGTGCCTGCTCTGTCTGCAGCAGCACGACCCTGTTGACTCCTATTCAACTTGTGATCCGCTGCAGTCCTTGCACCTTTTTATTTCCTGAAGAATTGCTGCATAATGAGTTGTTTTCCTGTTGCATGCATAAAGTTTGAGTATTCCAGCTGGATTGTCACTGGGCAGGGTGAGCAGCACCTGCCTTTCTCCAGGCTCTTTGCAGCTCTTGCAGCAATTCACCACCCTAATGAAAACTGAGATTCTTGGAATCTTATTAGCTGTATTGCCCATCCCAGCCAAACTTCCAAGAGTTACAGGTAAGAAGTGCTCACAAAAAGTACAAAATTCCAAATCTTGGTTAACTGCTTCTCTCTGGCAGCTCAAACTGGATCTGGCTATAAAGAGAGAGGTATGCCTGGAGAGCCCTCGCAGTTACCCAGCTCTGCTTCTTCATTTGTGTCTATCTCGTTTCATCTATTGGTTCTCCCAGCAGCACCTTCCTAGCCCAAGGAAGTCTCTCTTCTGCTGTTTTCAGGCCAGAATCGGGTCTCTGCTGTCTGTCTTTGCCACACATCACGTCCCTCCATCTCCTCCATCTCGTATCAGATTGTCCTTGGAGCAGAAGATGAGTGTGTCTTCCATTTAATTGTGTATGTCAATGATAAATCTTCAGAGAAGACTGAAGCCACGTGTCTGAGCTGGGCTGCATCCCTGTTTGTATCTTGGGCCCTGTGCTTCGTCAGGCTCTGAAACCCAAAGGAGAAAACAAGAATTACAGAGGCGTTAAACCCCCAATTCATGTTCAATGCACAGTGGCCATGCAGAACCCCCAGTAACGACTGCTGTAACCGTGCCTCTGTTGCTTGCAGGCCGCTGCTCCTGGCTTTGCCAAGTCTCTGTCGTCCACAAGACAAGACAGCTGCAGTACATTTGTTTAAAGCTGGGAGATGACAAGCACTGAAACAGATGTTGGAAAACAGAGCAGGAAAGGGCTGTGCTGTGTGCAGAGCCCGCTGGGCCCGGGCTGTGTGATGGCTGACAGCAGCAGGAGGGCTGCTCCGGGAGCTGGAGGTGCTCTGGGAGGAGATGGGCTGTGCCAGCACACGGAGTGCCCTTCCCAGGTGTTCCTGGGGAAAGTGCAGGGAGCGGGAGCATCAGTCAGAGCCCTCGGCTGAGTCCTGCTCCAGCTGGTCCAGAGCCATTGGGGAGCACCAGGAGCGTGTCTCAGAAGCCAGCATCACTCCTTAGTTTGAATGAAAGCATGCAGGCTTTATCAAAGCTACCGAGAGCTTTATCACAATCAACATAAAACAATATTCCGTCGGAATCCTCGGCACCATATTGCCATATAAAAAGCAGCTAATGTCTAGTGATCCTCGCTATATGAAGCAGGTCGGGTTTATCACAAGCTGACAAATTGTGCTTTGGCAGCAAAGAATCCCTTCGTACCTGATCTCGTGTTTCCTAAGAGCAGCTTTCCACCTCCTCTGATCTCGTCTTTAGGAGCTGATCCCCTTGTACTGGAAGGCAGAGCTGGTGTTAAACGCACTCAGGAAACACGGGGGGTTTGCTTGGTAGTAACAGCATCGAGACAGGAACGTGCGGTGTGAGGGAACGTGGTGCTGGCCCATTCAGTCCCCCCAGCATGAGGCAGGTGCAAGAGTGGCTGCACACTTCTGCCAGCTGCCTGCGTCCGGAGAGCTCTGCCCGCTGCTGCCTGCAGAAAGGCGGATGGGATCCTGCGGGCCGAGCTGCTGGCGGATGTGCTGCCTGCTAATGAAACCTTGTTCGGCACAGTCACATTTCCCTCTTATCCTGGTGGAAAGAAGGAAGGGATATGTGCCTCTTCTCCTCATCTGTTTTTCTCCATCTCATTTTTTCTTTGTGATGTTACGGAGACAGGCAGTAGGCAACAACCTTGAAAATCATTACTACATTGCCCCGGTCTTTATAGGGACTTGAACCATTTACTGAAGCATTTTATGGAGGGACTGGCTGCCATATGTTTGGGTGAAAAGCACTGGGCTGTGCCACACCTCCTTGTATCATTATTGCTCATCCAAAAGGATGAAAGGGGGAACGATCCGGGACACCTGGAGGGATGAAGGGAGGACAGCTCCTCTGCACTGTCCCGCAGATTCCTCACCTGCCCAGGTCTGGCTGTGCTGCAGATGCGCTGCAGCTCCTGCTGCTCTGCCAGGACAGCCCTCGGGCTCCGTTCCGCCCCCAGAGCTGTGTCACTGCAGGCTGGGAGCTGCACACCTGGGCGTTGTGTTCAGGGCACCTCAGGTTCCGGCATTTCGCAGCTGGCACTGGGGCAGTGCCGTGGTGTGTCCCACCCAGCCTCCTCCAGCCCCTTCCAGATGAGCTCTGCTCTTTGGGTCTCTGCAATCCCATCGCCCTGAAATTGTGCAGAGGTGGTGCAGGAGCTGGTGCCTGCCAAGGTGTGGAGCTGAACGCAGGAGCAGGGGAAGTTAGGTGCAGGAGGGATTTGCCCACTAAAGTGGATAAGCAAAGAGGAATGTATGAGGTGTAAAAGAGCTGTTGTTAATCAGAGAAGTACATTGTGCCCAGGTTTCTGCTTCCTGCTCCTGAAGGAGCTTGGTACCCCCAGGTCCCAGGCAGAGCTGGCTTTGGGCTCAGCTTCCCTGGGGTTGGGATCCCCAGGAGCTGTTGTTCCTTGCACAGAGGCACTCCCAGTTATACCCGAATTCACCACATCCGTGCCCAGGAGGTCCCAGCAGCGCTGCACCAGGACAGAGCTCTCTGTGCCCATCCATGGGTGCAGATCAGTGGGTGCCCACTGCCCCAGGGCTCTCAGCACCCTGCTCCCTCCTGAGCTGCCACCGCTTGGGGTGTGCGTGTGAGTTAGACACCAGAGCCCAGGTATCCCCACGTCCAGATAGAGCTGTCCCTGCTGTACCCCTCCTGTAGCCCTGAGTGGGCTCTTGGTGAATGGCTACAAGGCAGCTGAAGGCAGAGGGAAGATTTAGGGCCTCTACCACGGTAACTGGAAGTACGGATTGTCTTTGCTCACGTATTTCTTGAGATGAAGCAGTGGGAGAAACCTTTGTGAGCCTGTAACTCACCGAGAAGGGTTCTCTGCCCAGGTACAAGCAGGTTGGGCTGAAACAGGTCAGCACTGCTCCTCCTGAGAGTGTTTGTTCCGGGCCTTAAAGTGAGAATTGTTACACTGGAAAATATTCAGAAATAATCGATCAATAGTAGAGAAGGGCTCTTTCTGTAAACAAACTCCGGCGTAGTTCAGAGCTCTGTGTTTTCAGTGGGGTGCGTGCAGACGGAGGCAGGGATGCGGTGACGGCGTCGGGAGCCTGAAGGACATCTGCAGATAAGGGTTAGCTGCCTGCCTGCTGAACTTGTGAACCTGGGGCGGCCGCTCCGCTTGTTTGTTTCAATAAAACTTTTGTCTCTGCTGTGTACCTATTTTATAGCATCTCTCATCGTACAGGAAACACTTGGAGCTGGGTTTTTAATATGTTGGTAGCAAAGTATGAAGGACAGAGGAGGTAACAGAGAAGGCAACTTGCTAATGCAAAAGCAGTGTACTGAAAGTCACTTTTATTTCTTATTTATAATCTACATGCACACTCTGGATAATAGATGACAACGCTCATTCAGTACTTTAACTTCAAAGCAGAGAGAAGGCATGGATGACAGAGCTGGGAGCTGCAACACAAAGGTACTAACAACAAGAGGAAAAATGCCTGTTTACTGGATTGCATTTGTTAGCACGCTGTCTTCAGATATTGTTCCCCCAGGAATAGTGAGAATATGTGCTGCACGAACAATGATTTAACATCTGAAAATGGTACTTAAAGAGTTTTCTGTCTGGTAGTAATGTGATGAAGGCTTCTGAATGGAACCTGGGGACTTCATTTCTTCTATTTATCTATATGTCTCTCTGGTTTTAGTCAGCGGTAATTGCATATTTAACCCCTTAAATAGGTTTAACCCTCTCAGCACCAACTTTTTCTTCCCCCTTTTTTGCTCTCACGTCTGCTTTTGTTGCAGCACAGCTGTGCCGCTCGCGCTCCTGGCCACAACATCAGAGAGACAAAGGGCTGGGGAGAAGTTGTGGCCAGGGAAGTGCATGGCGCAGGACGCCAGGCTCCACCTCTGCTTCTCTCCTTCCCTCTGCCTCCCTCCGTAAGGAGAGCAGCCGCTAACAGCAGCCACGGAAAGTGTTTTAATGGGACTGCGTGCAGCTGGGAGCCTGAGAGCAGGGAGCGAGAGCAGGAGAGCTGCGAGGAGGGGGGAAGTTGCAGATAGGGCCGTAAATCAACAGTATAAATTTGCTGCTTACTTCAGCACTCTACTTCTTTGCATCTTTCTCAATTAGCACTTGTTCTGGGGGGCTTGCTTAATAGCTTATGCGAAACAAATATTAACATAAATTGTTTAATTATATCAAAATCTTGAATTCCTCCAAGACGAAAAATTGTTTTTAGCTGTGAGTACATCTGCAATAAACCATCATCTAGTTAAAGTAAACGAGCTCTAAGGAAAGCCATAAGATTGTAGCTGAGCTACTTTTACAGTTTATTTTCATGGTATTTAAATTATGATACCAGTGGGTATTTTTAATTAGTGCCTCTTTAAAGTGTGCACTTGTCTACATAAGCCATTTTGGCAAATTTGACTCATTCATACAGTGGTTGCTGTAAAAGAGGCCAGCACAGCCTGCAGGAATTGGAATTAAAAGTTTCTGCAAGCTGTTGTCGACATGACCACATCTCATTAACTTAAAAAATGGAGATTATTTGCCTGAAAGCTTGATTTGACTAACAGTAATCAAATATTAGGCTCGGTGGAGAAGGAGGAGGAAAAACAGCTTCGCTGTTGTGATCTATATCCTTCAGTGTTGTTTGGTTCACTTTAAATAGCCATGTCGTATTTCTGCTTTGACAAACACAACCGGGGAAAAATAATAAGACATATGGCTTTGTGAATAATCCCGGGTTACTTCTGTTTTACATTCTGACATAACTATTTACCAAGTTTACCAAAGACAAATATAATTTCTCTGATGATTCTAACGTCGAGTAGTCAGAATTAATTATCTTGAATAGGTTCCACTGAATGATCAAAGTTTAAATACTGGAAATTGCTTCTATCTCGTGATTATCAGCTGTTAATAGGCACGAGCCTTAAATTTGCACCTTGGAATCACTTAATTGTTTCAGCAAAACACGGTGAGGTGGGCTGCAAAATTTTGCATAAAATCAACCAAAATAGAGAATTGCCTTTCTTCTCTGGTGAATTCTTGAAGTAGCTTGTAAAGTGAAATAGCTGAGGGAAAAAGCACAGCCTCCTTTGTGCAGCAATTAAGGTCTGGGAGTATGAAATGCAAAAAAGCTTCTGCCTGGGAGAGGGGAGCAGCCAAAACTGGGCGTTCTGCGGTGGTGTTTTCCTGTTAAGCAAAGGACAATGTCACACCTAGATGGAAGCTGTGGCACACGTTATTAAAAACAGGGTGCAGTTAAACAAAAGAAGATAAAGTCTTGTGCCTTTTTATGTCTTTGAACTGAGAACATGTGCTGCATTTTACTAAAGGAACATGAGCCTTGAATGTAAGTAACTGGTTTTTGCATTAGGTACTCCCTGGAGGTAGCAGAAAAATATCATGTCCCTGCATGAAATGCGAATGTGAAATCTACCAGAAAGAAATATTTATGACCATTTTATGCTTGATTAGACTTGGATGACATCTGTTAGAAGACAGGGACTGGACAAAGAGAGAGACGCTCGGGGGCAAATGTTAACAGAGTTGTTTAGATGATGCTGGGGCAGGAGCGTCCATTTACTGCCAGGCAAAACACAGGAATTGTGTTAGCGAGAGTGCAGCTGACAAGAATTCGCTGTGATGGAGACACTGTAAACTGACTGCCTGAAACAGTAAAATGCAGCTGTTGATATTCACTGCACTGCCACGATTTATGGGCAGGTATCTCAGCTAAACACAGATACTGTAACTTGCAGGGAGCAGATGCATTAACAAAGTTATATAAATGTGAGTCAGCTATAAAAAAGCGACATCTTCACTTTTTAAAGTTGTTATTCCACCAGGCTGCAGAGAGAGTGGAAAGGACTTTAAAAAAAAAAAAAAAAAGAGAGGAAAAGAAAACTGGATTTTTTTTTTTTTTTTTTATTTTTTTAAGGCTCTGCAGAAGGTGCTGCTCCGAGGCAATCAACCTGGCTGTTTGCTTTCCCCTCGCAGCTCTTTTCCCCCCACCAGCTCCAATCCTGCTCCTTCTGAGCCAGGTCCTGGGCTGCATCCCAGCACCGTGCTGGCCCTGCCGATGTAAATCTTTAACCAAAAGTTGGACAATTAATCAATTGTTAGCCCTGATGCGTTTTTAATGTTAGCCTGTTGTTTACCATCTCGGCAGAAGTGGGTTTTATGGCTGGAGGTACAAACACTCGCTCCGCTCTGGGTCCTTTCCCAGCTTTCTTTTCCTGTAAATTTTCTCTGTCTGGAATGCTTATGGGAAATGTTATTTTGTTTTTGTTTGCAACAGCTCTGTTGTTTTGATTTTGTCTGAGTGGTATGGAAAACAGTACGTCACTTGGAGTGGGTGTTTTGTCTATTGGCCATTTGGCTATTGCACATATATTTCTCATACTTGTTACATGATGACAAGGGAACCCAAATGGCATAATTTTCCAGTCGAATTTTGCTTTCCGGTTTAATAATAGTGAAAGGAAAACAAAGTTAATAGATTTAGCAGTTTTGATACTGCTCACATGCTGATAGATGCCTTTGGATTTTTTTCCCTGTGGTTAAGGATCTATTTAGACAAAGGTCAGATTAATGCATATATCAGTTTCTATAATAAACTGCGTAAGGATTATGTTACCCATTTTGCATACAGTTGTGAAAAACTGTAATTTAAGTACCCAAGCCCATAAAAGGGTAATAAACAACTTCAGGACCATCCATATGATTAGTTTAGGGTACTTTTTCCTCCGATTGTTAGGCAGTACATAACAGAAGTGGTAGCAGCAGATGCCTTTTAATTGAAAAATGATCTGAAATAAATTTTGCACTTGAAAAGAGAACGCAGCATCCTCCTTGCAACCGTTCAGCTGAAGAGATTTGAGTGTAAGACACACCAATTCCTGCACGGTATTTACCGTGGTGGGAGATTTTCCTGGCCTTGCTACAGAATGCAGCTTTAAGACGAGATAATTTTTATGTATAGTACAGAAATATAAAATGGAAAGTATGATTAATTTTTCAATTTCTCTCTGCAGATATCTAATAATTGTGCCCATGGACTGCCAAAGGCTCCCATTAAAGATTTAAAATGCAAAGAAAGGTAGAATCAAAAAGATGGTATTTTGGATTAAATAATGTAAAATAACTGTAGGGCAATAGCAAAGTGAAAAGCTATTGGCAAAATAAAAGCGTGGTGTCAACTCTCCTTGAGACAGACTGAAACATTTACGTGTTCACGTTCATCTTTTTGTAGCTAGGATTTTAACTAAAAAAAATACTTCAGGGCTGCTTAAGCTAGCTGTGATTTTAAAATATATTTTTAGGCTTCCAGGTTTTGCTGTGCTTGTCCACAACAGTGATGAAAAATGCAGTAGGTGGTCCTGTGCTGTAAAAATTCACATCAGTGTGGTGCAAATTTGTTGCTCGGCATTTAAGAACGTGTTAGCAAACGCCGTGGCATATTGTTGTGTTCATGAAGTACTAACAGATACGGCGTGGCCAGCGAGCATTTTGCAACAGCTTCGTGGGAATGTCCTATTTTTGTTAGCCTTGGAACAGGGGCTGCTGCAGCCGCAGTATAGAGAGGCTGTCAGAAAGGTCCAGCTGGACTTTTCCTCCCTTTTCTGTACTGTCTTTATCACTTTGCTCAGTTCCACATAATAACATCTTCATCTGAGATTGCTGTGGCACAGGGGAACTGCATTTGTTGATCAAATTTGGCTGGATAACACTGTGATCTCGTATCCTGAAGTGCGGAGATGTGCCTGGAATACGCAAGCATAAAGCTGGCCCCTTGATTGATTGATTCTGCCTGTCACAGAACAAGATAACTGGATCAGTAAATACCCTGTGCACTTCAACTTCATCTACACAATCAAAAGTGAGGGCATCATGGGGCTGAAAAGCACCGAGGCATGATGGGAATATCTACATTTCAGAGCGATAGCCAGGAACTTGCAAAAAGAGAGGAACAGAAGGAAAAAAAAAAAAAAGATTTTCCTGTGTGTTTGTACACGAAGAGCAGTGAAAAGCGCATTAATTTTGGTGTGTTTGCAGCGTGTCTGTCTCTCAGTGGATTTATTTCGGCTGCACGTTGGTGTAACGCTGCTGCTGGCGGTGGTGTGAAGCCAGCAGAAGGCAGGAGTAAAACAGATGAATCAGATCGTGGGTATTTCAGGGAAAGGATGTTATTTGGGGGCTCTGCTACGAAGGTGGCATCTTATCAGATAGTTCTGATTAAGTTATGCAACCGACTGAGGCTGTTTGCTTCTCCGGCAGCTCCTGGCCCTGTGCTGAGCATCCCGGGCACGGCCGCGGGGCCCAGCCCGCTGCATGGGAGCTGGGGCTGCGTTTTGACTCAGAATTAAGAGCGGAGGCAACAAAAATAAAGGGCTGAAGATGACAGGTGGCAACATTTAAATGAAAAGGCCATGTTTTTATGCAAAAAGAAATGGAATGTGAGCAAAGCTGGCAGGTTTCTCAGAGTTTCACTGTGTTTTACCCCCCTTGTTACAGTGATACTTCGCTCTGAAATCGCAGTTCCTGCAGAAGTCAGCGCGGGGACTGAGGCTGGGGAGCCCGTGGCATGGGTACCTGCACAGAACCTTGCTGGGGGCTCACTTGGGCAGCGACCGTGGGAGCTGCTGAGCTGCTCCCGTGGGTTCATGGAAAGGTGTGCGGCCGCGCGGGTCTGTGCCGCCGGTGACTGGGCTCTGCTGTGGCTGTTTGCAGAGCAGCCTGCTTTGTTGTGCAGCACGGGGGTAAGAGCTGGGAGGAGTGTGTGCCAGGCAAAGCCCTTTGGGTCATGGGGGGAGGATCTCACCTCTGCTGAAGGGAACCCTCAGCTCAGGGCTGCAGGAGTGGGCAGTGCTGGGAGCGGTCTGTTACAGAGCTTTTAACTTTTCACAATTCATTATGAGAATTACGGAGGGAATTTAATCTGGCACTGCTCTTCAGTGCTTCACTTGCCTGAGACACAGAGGAGCAAGCTTTCTGGAGAGCACCTGGAGGATTCCTGAAGGCCTGGGGCTGGAGGGCTCGGGAGCTTTCGTGGTGATCCCAGGGCAGCTCTGGGCTGTGTTGTGCTATTGCATGAAGCAAAAATGCTTGAGCATAACATGCTGCCTGTTTACTTGGAAAGTGTGTGGGTTGTTCTGCACCTAGGACCGTTTCTATCTGGCTGTAGTTTCAATGGATGCATCACTCCCAAGTACCACACTGAAAAGATGAAACAGTTGTCTGTGGGCTCTCCAAATGATCACCGTGTGTCTCGGTGGACTTCCTGGCATCCCATATATTGAGGAAGGTCACAAACTGTATTACAGGGTACTTTGCATCTGCTTCCTTTCCTTATCTGCATTGTGACAAAAGTTGGCTACCAGCTCCAGACTGTTGCCTTGTTTCTCCAGCATAGCAAAACTGAAGGGGAACTTTAAACAAAGTCCAGCCATTACATAATCTACTATTTAAGTGCCTACTGGAAATGCAGAAACTGATAGTGGCTGCAGAGCAGTGAGATGTCAGTCGGTTGGAGTTGTTCTGTACAGAAAATATAAAAAAGGAAATTTTTGCAACTGTTTATTTAAAGATGCTGACCACAGCTATTGGGTATTTATGACATTGGAAACCCAACAAATGGCTAGAAGCAACCTGTAATACACCACAGCAGCCAAAGATTGCCTCCAATTAGCCCATACCACAACTTAAAGCAAGATTTAAATGCTGGAAACCATCCTGCATCTTTTCTCAGTGATTAGAAGCTTTGTAGAAGCGGCAACCATGAGGCAGATGGCACTGGGGTGCAGAAGTCAAGTGCTGAGCACCAGGACTGCGAGCGGCCAGAACCCTTCTAGATGAAGTGGGTCTCCTGGGGAGAGAGGGCTTCCTCTGGTTTCTGCTCCTTTCTCCTCATTCTCTCTTTCCTGTGGTCTTTCAGCTGGGTGGGTTTGCAGGTTGGCAATGTGAGAAAACTCCTGGCTTTGATATGGCGACCAAAGGTGGGGCAACTTCATGGCTCCAAGGGTGGTTCTGAGCCCCTCTACCACGGGCCGTGTTTTTTTTGGCTGGAACTTTTGACAGGGCTGGCATATTTATGCACAGAGCTAGTATTTAGCTTGGAATTTTACACATATGAATGATGAACTAAACAGAACTCATTTGTTTTTTTCCTTCCTTCTGTAGCTTTTTTTTTTCCTTTCTGAAATGTGAGGTTACGCAGTGCAGACAAGTCCCAACATATCCACCCCGTGCTTGACCACCAGAATTAATAACTAGCCACATTCCTTGATGATTCTATAGGGATTGGAAGCTAGGCAGCCGAGTTTGCTATGCAAGAGAGTTAATAAAAATTTTCATTGCTGGAGGAAAGCTTATATACAGTAGTCTGTTTGTCCTGTATTTCAACCACCTGAGTCAGAGCCAAAAAAGCAATTGTCTACTACATATTTCAAACAGATGCTGAGGGGTAAAAGGAGTGACTAGAATTCACAGCAATAAAATGCTGGCTCTTTAAGTTTCCTTGAAGGAAGTGAACCCATAAAATTTTTGCTGCTGACTTGTTTGTCCAGTTCTTTGAAGTATTTAACATTAATTTAGTCTGCAAATCATTGCCACCTCAATTTTTCATTGAAGTATCGAAGCCTGTTAAACACATAACCTTGGAGTGCACAAAAAAAAATGATTCCTTTTGCAGATATGTTCATTTAGCAGTTGTCCCTTTGAACACATTACTGGAGCGGGTGGTACGGGGTGCTATGGGTATCTGCAAAGGAAAACTTTCTGAACGAGTTTGGTTTTTTATGAGTATTAATTCCACTGGCAGCAGGTAAGTGTGTTTTAAGTGGTGGTCTTTGGCCGTTTCCTCCCCGTCGCCCCATTCTGTTCATTAACACCCACTGCTGTTTGGCATCGGGAGCCGAGCTGGGGGTCGGGATGGGGACTGATGGGGGAATGCCTGCACTGTGCTTTGCATAATTTCTCCTGAAAACTGAAACAAATTGAGGGCACTCCTGCTCACACCCTCTCTCAGATATTCCGTCTTTCCAGCAGTCTTCAGGCTCAGACAGACAAGGATGGCTGGGATCAATAGGCACGTGGTGGATGCCCAGGCAAATTACTGAGCATCGTTATTGCTATGGGATCCTGACCAGGAGCCTCCTTGATTTCTCCCTTTTGGTTCTTCCAACTAAATTGTGTTTTCTCCCCACTCTGTGCCAGGGGTGGTGGGGCTGAGCAGCCCTGTGCCCCAGCGCAGGACATCAGCCATGGGGTGAGCCTGAAAACACCGCTGGCCTTCAGCTGGAGAAAATATCAGCACACAGGGTGTCAATTGGAAACCAGCAGGGTGGCAAAGCGACTGCGCTGTAGTGGGAATGCAGCAGCCTTGAGGCCCTTTACCCGATTGGTGACACACTAGAGATATTGTTAAATTGCCTTTTTTATTGGTTCTTGAGTCTTGTGTCTTAAAAGACTATTATTTGGAAGAGGTCAAGAGAATCTTTCTATTTAGTTTAGATACAAACCTGAGATGCAAAACATGGATGTGGATCCGAACCTGGACTGCTCCAAAGTGAGTGCTTAGGGCTGGGTTTGGGGTGAGCTGGGCTGGAGGTGTTGCAGGGCAGCGCTGACCCGCACCCAGCGGGGCTGTGCTGGCGGGGTGCCGGTGGCTCGGCTTCTGTCCACCAAATGGCTTTTGTGGGGCACCCACGTGTGAGAGGAGAGGCAGACAAGTGTGCTGGGCTCGTCTTGGTGAAAGAAATTGAACGAGCTCATTAATTGGGACCTGTGGGTGAAAGACTGAAATGTTTCCATAGAGGTATCTTATAAGGATTGAAAGGAACATTGTTTATTTGTTTTCATTTTCAGCACCAACAATTGAATACAAAAATGTAGCAGTTTGTAATCCCGCTGACTGTATCGAGGAGAGGGCCAGGAAGTCTTTGAGCTGACTTCTGCTCTGTAGGCAAGCAGGGAAGTGGGTTCTTGCATCAAGTTCTTCTTTGAAACGTTCAAAACTCCTCACAGGTTTGGTGTTCATCAATGTTGTTTCTAGTGCTGAGCTCCCCATGTCCCTGTGCCTTTCCCCATCTGCAGAATCAGGGTGGTGAAGAAGAGGCTTCTTAGTGCTGTGGAAGGATTTGGGGATCATTTCAGAGGGGCTGTGTGTTGCTGGTAATGCGCAGGACAGCTCGGGGCACAGGCTTAATGAAGGATCATGGCTCTGGTGAAACAGTTCAATTCCAATGCTTCTGGTTAACACTGTCTCAGCAGCCAGCACTGTTCCATATTTTACCTTGGCTCCCAGCATGGGCTTCCTTTGCTCCACGTCCCACAGGTAAGTGAGCCACGAGAGCAAGCAGGCTGCGGGGCCACGTGGCAAAGCTCGGGGTGGGAAGTGGCAGCTGCTCAGCTTTTTGTGGGGGTAGAACAGCAGCAGGGGTTGTGCAGCGGGCACCCCATCTCTCTGTGGCTGCCCTGTGGGACCGTGCCGTGCCCGTTGTGCTTCTGCTGCCGTTGCAGCAAGGGGCTCCCAGCAGAGGTGGGAATATCGGTGTTGTTATGCATTGTTGTTGAATGAGGAAAGGGGATTGCTGAACTTGAAAAGGGCTGTTTCTGTGTCACAACCCCCTTTTTTAGGCTGTAAGCCATTTGAAAGCAGCCCCTGTGCCTGCCCTTTGCTCGGCACAGCACCAGGCACCCAAGCTGGCTCAGTGTGGGTTTTGTAGCACTCTGGAGGAGTGGGAAAAAATTGAAAAAAATCTTGATTGGCTAACAAATTTCAGCATGTTTCAGTTGTATGCTGACTCCTTAGCAGCAGGCTGGGATGTACCGTGTTGTAAAATGCTGCAAATCAGTTACCATGAATTACAGCAGGAGATCAGTTCGGCTCAGGGTTTCCAAAGCGTTGGAGGTCAGAAAGTTCCAGTGAGAAGGATGGAGAATCGGTGGCAGTGAATATGGCAGCCTGTCCAAAACTTCCCTGCACTCTCTAGCTTGAGGAGAAGGCGTCGCTGCTCAGTATTGTCAGAGTAAAAAAAAAAAAGAGATGGATAACATTTCCATTGAGACTGTTTGCAGGAAAATCAATGATGATGTGAAGCAACTGCTGAGGTATCTTTAGATTTTGATATTTTTGCCTGCATTATCTATTAGTTTATCTGACAGCAGTATTTAAATGAAGAAAACCAGCACGGAGAAGTAAGAGAGGTGACAGTTTGTTTGCTCGTAACTTTCCACCAAATGCAGAGGCACATGACCATAATATTTTTTTAAGCTGCGAATGTTTGTATTTCCCGTTTTTGCACCATTTTAGTGACAGCCGTCACCTACAGGAAGTGGCACTGTCGGGGACACACGTGTCACGCTTCAGCCCAACACAGGGACACGGTGTGCAGCAGGGTCAGAGCGGGCAGGAGCGGAGCTGCCCCGTGCCCTGGGGCTTGGGCTCCTGGTGCTGTGCAGTGTGAGAGGCTGGGCTGCATCGCAGCTGGGCAGCTGGAGAGCAGCGGGAGGTAAGGGCCGAGATTTGGAAGCAGCGGGTATGGAGAGAAGTGATAAGGACACACACATGGTGCATCGGCATCGCCTCTCGCGGGGTGCCTCCCCCAGAAGGGTGACGTTAATCCGTCCTTGGAGCAGAAGTGCTCTCATTTTAGGATGGCAAAATCCTCCCTTGTTTTCGCCAGGCTCTCGAGGAGGAGGAGAGCAGCCCCTCTGCCCAGGGTGGGCCCTCAAGGATTTTTCACCGCTTTCAGAATCCATCTAGCAATTAATCAGATTTTGGGCAAAACAAAGGTAGCGGCAGATTCCTTCTCACTCTCTTCCCTCTCTGCATCAATGTGTATTTGCGAGGCACAGCTTTGAGTCAGTTCTCCTTCATTTCTCTCTTCTGGTTGCTCCCAGGGGGGAGAGTCTCTTGGTAATAGGAGCTACGTCGGTTCAGAAAAGAATACGGTTCTGTTCCCTTCTCAAATGACATATGACTATCAGGCATCTCATGAGTTCTCCGAGTTGGGCGCATGAATTGAACCTTTTAGGAGTCTCGGTGATTAATGGCCTGATGGGCAGGCAGCAGGCGCTCCTCGCAGGTCTGGGATCTGCTGCTGGAATTGAATCGCTGCCACGGGGCGATGCCCCCGAGCCCCTCCGAGCTGTGCTGCAGACGTCACCAGCACGGCAAGAAAAAGGAAGCAGAGTTCACCACAGGGTGGGTTAGGGGATTTTGTTACTTTTGTTTTTGTTGCTGATGTGTGGGTGTGGGGTTGTTTCTTTTTCTTTTTTTGGTGTGTTTTTTTGTTTGTTTGTTTCAGCACAAACACAGGAAATGTTTTAGTCAGCCTTATTTATAAGTCAGCCTTTCTTCCTTATGTGAGAGCAGCTCAGAAGGACCATGGGTGTGCTGGCATGGCCACAGTCCTGCCTGGCTGCTGGACAGCCCTTGCTGCTGCTGGGGCTGAGCTCCAGTGGGGATCTTTCCCAAGCATTCGCGGTGGTTTACAAGGAATGAAGCCCACCAGCTTGGTCAGAGCCCAGCAGGCAGAGGGCTTGCTGTGTGCTGGTCTCACCATGAGCTGGAGGGACAACCCCGGAGCCTGTGGCAGGAGGTGATGCCAGCTCACCCCTGCAGACGGCCGTGCCGACCTCGCTTCTGCGAGGCGAAGCTTCCCCTCCTGGTGATGATGTGCAACCTGTGTGTGCGGTTCCTCTCCGAGCCCTGCCTGGGGCTCGTACGGCCACGCTGGCAGCAGCCGCGAGGGCCTGGCCAGCACAAAGCGTGAGGTTTGCTTGAGAGAAAAAACTGTGAAGGAAGTTTTTGTCTTCTTTTTATTTTTTTTTTCAAATCTTGATGTTCCGTATTAGACATAGACTGTTTTTAAACATCAGCATGTGTTCTTCTGCTTTGATGTTTTTCACAAGGAGGGCTCTGCCTTCCACTTTAACCAATAGTCCCATGTTCCCCCGCGTTGCTTTGTACTCTAATGATGCTGCTTACTCAGATAAATACATACATGCATGTACATTTAAAATGCAACATTCCCCTTCAACACCCCACTGAAACAGAACTGATCTTTGTTAGTCATCTCCTGCGCCACAGTGTTCAGGTTTTGAAATTAAAATGGGTTCTCCTTATCTTCCCGTAGCCCTTTGATCCGCTGCCGGTGGCTGGGCGGTGGCTCTGGGGACGCTCGCGTTGCGTGGCCCCGTTAGCACCAGGCTGGCTCCTGGTCCGGAAGCATCAGGAGATCTCACAGCAGTGCCTGCTTTCCAGGCATCCCTGCTCCGTTCCTTCCTGCAGGGGCTGAGCTGGGCACGGGGCTGGGCTCGCCCTGCAGCCAGCCCGAGCGCTGGCGTGCTTGGCTCGTCGCAGCGCTCGGTCCCTTCCAGGCGTGCCATCCCGTCGGTCGCAAGCGGCGAACCAAAGAGCGTGAACCTTTCTGCCAGGTCTCTGCGTGCAAGTGCTGTCAAAACTGCTCTCAGTGATGAGTCAGTTCCTTTTCTTTCCCTCTTTTTTTTTTTCTTTAATGACGAGCATGCAGCTCGTGTGCCCATTAGAGTGTGCAGGGGGATGGCATAGAAATGAGGATACACATGTGCATGTATCAGATGCTGGAGAGCCGTGTTCTTGTGATAAATATAGCTCTGCTGTGTTCCTACTTACATTTCAATTTTATAATCCGTTCCAGAAGATTTGGACAAAAATACCGTAGTGTAAGAGAGCATTAGATTCTGGATTCTTCCAATAATAATTCTTAGTAAGGGAACTAGTAAATAAACCTTTAAAGATGGGCAAGATGACATCTTCCCTGGTTCTAGGAGTTGGGCTTGGGGTGTAGATTTATGGAAGGTAAAATAAAGGACGAGGAGAAGCAGGAGCAGAACCGTGTTTTATTTTTTTGGTTTATTGCTAAAATGTATGGATTGGCCTTTTTTGTTGTTTTACTGGTGTGATTATATATGATCTATCTTTACATGTATACTTTTTAGAGCTGGTGGGCCCACTGTGATTAAATGTTTGCTTTGACTATGTGTCCGGCGTGCTAACTTTTCGCAGCAAAAAGTTGTTAAATGCATTTTTATATGAGGGAGGCAAAAAAAAGGAGATTGTTAAGTGTATGGAAACCCTCATTGGCTGAATTATATAACTGAATTCATTCAACATGCTCAGTGTATCTTGTTCTCCTTCAGTATTGCCACTCTGTTCATCACCCCTTTTAGTGCTTTAGGCATATGGCATGCAGTACATCCAGGGAAGTGTCAACAATATGGCATATGTTATACATACTGATCTTGATACACCGTAGAAAATAATGGGCCTAACTTTAAAAGGCACGGTGCTAAGAATAGAGCGTGCTGCAGCATGCAGACAGCGGATCCGCCATGAATGTCATGTTTGAAGACAAGAAGAGCTGTATTTTTCGTTCCTCCCGTGGCTCGGTTTGTGTTTTGGCGTTCCTGCAAAGCGAAGATCTTGCGGTCGGATGGGTGCAGGCTGGGTCATCTCTGGGACATGGGGTCAGCAGGCATGGAGCAAAACAGTGTGTGTGTGTGTGTGTGTGTGCACAGATCAAACTGGGGCTTTGTTCTTAGCACCGGGGTCAGCTGCAGTGGGGTTGGGCTGTGTGCGCCCAACATCATCTGTGGGGACAGGGACCCAGGAGAGGGGCACGTGAGCTGGCACTTTGCTCCATCCCAGCACCACGAGTGAGCCCGCACAGCAGATTGCCCTGCTCATGTTAGAAGCACAGTGATGGGAGTGAGTCTGCCCAGAGGTTCCTCCAAAGAGCTGCCCTAAGGGTCCAACGGGTTCTCCCAGGCTCTCCCCGGAGCACAGGGCAGGTGAAAGGCTGCGATTCCCATCTCTAGGTCCCTGTTTGACAGGGAATCTTTCCTGCCAAGGGATGATCCTTTCAAATTTAGAAAAAATTTAAAGCAAGGGTCCTTTGAAACACTCTGCCTGAAGATTGTTCCGGGGAGTTTCGTCTTTAAAATAAATGATTCATGCCGCAGTGTATGTGCGCGTGTATCTGTGCGTGCCTGCGCTGCTGCTTGTTGTGCTGCACTGGCCTGGCTCTGGAGCTGCAACATCTGAGGTGCAGGGAAGCACTGAGTGGAGGAAGAAATACCTGCTTTCCAACACAGAACGAGCCCTGTTCTGTTATCTCTGTGTCCAGTTCAGCTGCGTGGATCGCCACGAGGATAGAGGGGAACAACAAAATATTTACTTTTAATCTTTGTTGAATGCTGAACGTTTTGTGCATGTTTATGAGGGTTAAACATTAACAGCAGATGTTGTTAATGAATAGAGGGCTAGAGCCAGCATCTGAGACCTTTCAGTTAGTACATGAATTTTCTGGTCGATGACAATACTTGTAACACGCCTAATTACGAAGCAGTGTTCTAATCAAGCCTTGAATAACCGAAGAATTTCCCCTCCTCTTTTGCGGTTATTTCAGTGGCACACACACAGATCGCTTCAGTGCCTGTGCTTATTCTTAGTGATTCTTCTTTTCTTAGAACGCTGGCTGAGGTTTTCCCCCAGAGCAGCCCATGCACTGGCACGGAGGAGCGGTGCCGGCGCGGCTCTGCCCGCAGCCCCGCGGCTGACGCGGTGCCAGCCCCTGGAGTTGTTGTCCCGCTTTGTCGTGCTTCCAGGTGAAGTACGTGGAAGTGATTATAGGTAATAAATATCTTTTTTTTTTTAACTTATTGCAGAGGCAGTTTTTCCCCTGTTAATGAGGGTAATTTGACTTGGTTGAAGGATTGCAGTTCTTAAGAATTAATGCAGCAATCCAATTCAAAGATTTAAAGAGATCTAAGATTTTTCACAGGTCGTGTGCTAGTGAATGTGCTCCTATCACATAGCAGCTAATGGACTTGAACAACAGTCTGTCATTTACTGTTACCTCAGTGTATAGCAGCTTTGCCCTTGATAGCAAGTATACTTTCCCAGCAGTGCAGGTTATTTAGGAGCGCTGTGCCTTGGTGCCACTTTTAGGAGACAGTATCCAATTTCTAACAGCCCTCATTACTGCAGCCAGCGAGGTTACCTTTCTGATGGTCTTAATTATGTGTTTGGATCCAAATCTGCACAATCTGAAGCGTTTCATGCCCTAACAGCTGATTCCCTGCTTTTCCAGATTTGTCTCTATGTGTACACATACCTAAAACAATTTCTGTGTTGCATTTTCCCTGTGTCAATGCACAGGGATTAATTACGTAAATGTAGAAGTGTTAGGCACGGGATTCCATAAGGTCCCATTATTTTTAGGGATGCGTTATTATCTTTTTACAGTGTTTTGTAATGACTTATTTGTCAATGCTGTTGGAAATGCTCTAATTTCTTGATCCTATTATGCTCCTGGATATTAAAAATCCTATTTTAAGGTAATTAGAAGGATTCTCTTCTATTTAAATGTGTGTTCTCTAGACAGTGTCACTCTATACTCTGCATACAAGAACCTTTGTTCCTTAATTACAAAAAGGACCAGAGCTCATTAATTGTGGGTACAAAGTGATGTCTGCTGAAATGGAGAAGCAATAATACAGTTTAAATAATGATTGATCCTACATTTTAAGTGTTACCCTATTCCGTATTGGTAGTGATAAATAAGCAACATACAGTGCAGTTTCCAAAGCACCGTGCTAAGGTTTTTATTGAAAGATCTCTTTTTGCAAGGATAAACCTCTGTGGGGCACGATAAATAAAGGATGGATGGCACATGCACAGCGCCTGCCATTTAGAAAAGTCAGCATTTGTCACCAGCCGCACCGTCGTGATAGCTGAGATGCTGGGATAACTCCACCCCATACTTCACAAAATGAAGTAATTGTGGTAGCTGTGCAGTCAAAAGCAGTGTGGATCTCAACCTCATGGAGCTTTATGGTGATGAAAAGAATATTTTAATTATGGCTTGCAAACAGGATGAGTTATAAATGTTTGAGTATTTCACAGGGTGTTCCGTCGGAGGCTGGAGATGGCTGTACTTTGTTCTCTGATTTACCATCTCCCATCCGTCCCCTTGGGGTGGGCAGAAGTGGGAAGATGGCCCCATACCAAAGGGCTGGTGGCTGTCAAAGCTCCCAGTAAAGGCGATTCCCAAAATGGCACCGAGCTTGGTGTCCTTGTTCCCCTCCCGGCAGGGTGGGGCATGGGCTTGGAGCTGGGGTCATTGGAGGCTTTCCCCAAATGTGGGCTGGGGCGGGCACACCGCTGGGCCCCCACCTCACCTCCAGGGCTGGAGGAAGGGAAAACTGGTCCGATTTTCTGCTTTTTCTAACCCTTTTTCTAACCCCCATTAACAAACCCAAGCGATTCCTACACGAGGGATAGGGAGGCTGGAACCTGGAGTCACGACGCTTGTTTTTCCTGCTTGTGGCCTCACAAATCAAAATGGTGAGTGCTGGAATGGGGTGCACGTTTCACCCAGAGCGTATCGGCCCCCAGGAAATGGGGGCTTTCGGGGTAACCTTCTGTGCTGTATTCCTCCCGATGAGAAAGAAAAATAGTTTTTAAAAGATAAAAAACCTGTTCTTCAATTGACTATGCAAAAATCTTATTGCGGTATTTATTCCAAACCTGCACACATAATGTTCAGTCAAGGAGAAAACAGCAAAAAACAGTTGTTGATGGACTTAGCAGAGAACTGGATTAAATAAGCATTAGTCTACTGAAGCTGATTACAGGAATATGAAAATGCAGTATCTTAATGGTACATATTTTCATGTGGCAGCTCAGTTGCCTTTCATTTTGCAGCTAATATGTCTATTCTTATGAGTCATTTACTTCTTTAATTACCTTTTGCAGGCAAGGCACCATGGTATATTAATGTGAATGATTTTTACTGCCAGTTTATCATACAATGCCCCAGAAGTTGAAAGGCGTAATTGACTTGGAAGAGCAGCTCATGAAGGAAACAATATTTAGTTGACAGTTTTCCTTGTACTCTCTGTTGACGTTTATGAGTTTACACTATGCTAAAGGAGTAATAAACACAATTTTCTTTCAATAACAGGAAAGACTAGCTTTTAAAATACATTTGTGGAAAACAGATTTGTTCATTCCTTGAATAATATAAAATAATGCGTTTCCAGTGATGAGATGTATATAAGATTGTCAATTGAATTAAACCTTGGAAGGTGCATTTACAACCTGCCTGAGAGCGTTCAGAGATATTAGGGTGCATGTGAATGGAATCAATTTAATGAATATTTAAATTATACACAGATTGGGATAAATCATGTTCAGATCCGCGCCTTAGATTACTTGGCGGCCGCCTCGTGCCTCCGAGTGCGGAAGTTTCAGGTGGGAATTCCAGGGAAGGAGTCCCCATTTCTGGAGATGGAAGAGCACTGGCAGAGAGCTCCCAGAAGCCTCAGTTGGGGATTATGGCAGGAACTTTCCATAACTTTCCCGAAGCCACGGGCTTGAGGAAGGTTTAACGTGCGGCTTTGCCATCCGTCAAAGCCCATTTTCCTCCGGAATGCTCCTTTTATTGAATTGACCTTGTCAAATCGCAGGTCCTCGTTTCAGGCATCCCCAGGACCACGCACAGGTACGATTAATCATCCCACCCTGCTTTCATTCCTTTAAAGGCACACATCCCCGCGGTGCCCGGCCAGGCGGGCGCTCCCTGCGCGGCTCGCACAGAGTTAAACTTTTCACAGTTTTCTGCGATTGTTTGCAGTCGAGCCCTGCGCAACATAATGAAAGTTTTCTAGCCATCTGTTGTTAAGCTGGCGGTGAGCAAGGCCAGTATATCCAAACAGAGCGCTGGCCTGCTGTAAACCCAACCTGTCAGTTCAGCATAGCTGCGCTGACCCCGCCGGGCGCGGGGCCGCCGCCGTACCAGGCACGGGCTGCGCGCAGCTTCCTCGGGACGGCGCGGGGGGACCCTGTTTACTTTTTCCACTTGGTGTTCCTCCCACAGGCCTGAGCTGGTTTATACTAAATCTTTAAATTGACACTGTTTTTGCAATGCAGAACTTTTTTTTTTTTTTCTTTTTTCTTCTGGGCGAGGGGTGTAAAAAAAAATCTATTGAAACCCCACCGTTGCTGGGATTTAAGCTTTTCAGAGACGAGCTGGGGGCAGCAGTTCGTGCCTGTGCGCTGTGTGTTGGCTGCGTGGTCTCTCCGTAGCAAGAGGCACGTTCACAAGTATCCCTGCTCGCTTCCTCGCTCCCATTGTTCCCTTTGTTCTGTGTTGTTTGGGATCGGTTCCTCCTTTGCTTCTGAGGGTTGGGAGCAGCAGCGAGGTGGGGCCCAGGAACCCGTGCTATCCAAGCGTCTGCAGCAACCTTCCTCCTCCTCCAGTTGGTTTCCCTTCTCTGGATCATAGAGATCTGAAACTTTCCGAGCTTAGCTGCCGAGATGAGGGTGGAAGTGTCCCTGCTGGCAGGGACGGGCTGGGGGTTGTTTCCTCTCCTCTGTGCTCGCTGCACGCTGGGTTGGCTGCCCCTCCTCTGCCCGTGCTCCTGCCCTTCTCGTGCCTCACTTTTTCTTCCACTTCTTCTTCCTACAGAAATGCTGCTTCATTTATCCCTGTTTGTCTGGGAGATGATACATGTCATTTCCCTGCTAATCTTCAGCCAATGTAAGCAATTTTACCCGTTCTTAGGATTGGCATCAAAACGCCAAGGGCCTGTGCCAGGAAAGTGAGTATTAGCTATTACCTGTCCTCAGTGTTTGTTTTTTGGACTAGAGCAACAGTAAATACCTTTATGCCGTTGCTTCTGCCAAAGTCACTTTTTCTACCTGGTTTTCTGTACTTCTGCAGCACCCGCTCCCCAGCCTTTGGCTGCTTTCAAGTGTGCTTCGCTTCCCTCCAGGTTCTTGGAAAGCAGGGCTGGATCTCAGTGACCCCAGTGCTCAGCGTGGGGACGCGGGGGGTCAGCCCCTGCCAGGGCCTTTGGGGCAGGGGGAGCACGGCAGCGGTGCAGAACGCTCCATTTTAAATGAAAATGACTGCACTTAGGAGGAAACCCCATCCAGCTCTAATCTGTTTGTAAGGTGACTGACACGTAAAGTGCTTTTTGTTTTAAGGTAGGAGAAAATGCATTCAGGATAGGGTTTCTGGTATAAATGTCAGGTGCAACGCAGTGCACGCTCACTCAAAAAGTCAAGCAGATAACCTTGGCATTTAGGGACATTGCCTTGTATAAAATGAAATTGTATTTTGTTTTTAAAAAGGAGGACTACATTAAGAGGTCACCTATTAGCCGTGTTTTTGCTGGCTGTCTGAAACTCAGCCCTACTGTCTATTAAACTCAAACCACTGTGTAAACATTCCTGTGTTGTTCCTGGTCTCCACAATGGCCAAGGGGATCAGGTTTCACCTGCCTGCACATCTTCAAGCAATTAAAGCAATTAGCTTGAAGCCATTTCACATTCAAGGTCTACTGTGACATTCAAGTCCAGAAGAAGTCTCTGGGAAAAGAGAAAAGGATATGGAAGGGCCACTGTGCAGCACCCCGAGCAAATAAGGTGCCAGGGGCTTCCAGATGCTGGGCATGGGGAGCTGCCTCTGTAAAAGAAAAAAAGATAAGGAAAAGCACCCCAAGATCCTTTAAATTCTACCCAAGTGCAGCCTGGTTTGCACTGGGAAGGGAGGGGGAGCAGTGAGGAGGAGGAAGGAGAGAGGGACAGCAACATGATTTTGCACGGTATTTGCGTGAAATAATATGATGTAGGTCTTATTTACTGGAATTCCTCCTGGTGTGGAGATGATACTTTTCTTCTAATTTATGTAAGGATTTCTGCTTGGTGTTTACGTTGTCAGGCTGCGCTCATTCTGGCTCATGTATCAGTGACAGTGACATTCGGCGTGGAGCTGAGGGATTCTAGCGGTACGCCTTGGAAGCTGCTATTTTTTAAAAGGTTGGTGCAGATTAGTGGTGACCTTAAAAGATTAAACTAGTACAGTTTAAAGATAAATAATCAGCCCTTAGCACATTAGATAGCTACATAAGCATGACAGAAGGTGACTTTCTTACAACAGTTGCAGAATCCAGGAAGCATTTTTACATTTGTAACTTGGCTGGGCAGGGAGCGGTGTTTTGCAGCAAGCGAGACATAAACTGATTACACCACTCCAAATTGGTTCATACAGTTTTAAATCCACAGTTTTCCTGTTGGTTTTATTATGCAGAAGAGGCTAATTTTAAAAGCTCTGCCTGCTGCAAAGGAAGATCTTGCTTTGCTGTCCCGGAGGGTGTTCTTAATCAGAAATAACCGCAGGCTAAATTATAATGTGGAATCCTGCTGCCCTTTAACCTAACACTGCTGCTCGTTCGGTGTTTGTTAACAAACAGCTCTAAGTACAAAATTGTTTGAGAATTACTTTTTCATTATATTTGCTGACTTCAATTAGAATAAGAAGCTTATTTGGGGAAGAAAAATTAAAAATGTATGGGTTTCTAGAGAAAGTTTCAGCAATTGTTTCCCTGCAAGCGTCGTCTTCGGTACAGAGCTGCAGGCTCTGTGGCACACGTAATTCAATTTAAATAAAATTATCCTCTGAACTAATGGCGTTCAGCAGTGGGAGAGGCATCGGGAGCATCCCAGGACTCCGCGCCGTGCAGAGCCGGAGCAGGAGCGCGTCCAGGTGGGATGGTGGGAGCTGCAAGGGCCGGGGGTAATCCTAGAAACAGAGCAGCCCCCGCTCCCAGCCCTGCGGTGCCTTGGAGGGCCAGGCACGGCGCAAGGGGCACGGCCTCCTGGTTTTATTTTGTTTTGAATAATGCCTGATTGCAATGCACGCTTGAGAAATAAATGGGCGAGTCCAGGTGAGAAGTGCCCAGTTGGGGAAGGTGCCCAAACCTTTCCCTTTTCCCCTCAAGCTGACGTGTGGGAGCGGAAGCGCTGCGCTGCTCAGCGAGGAGGTGATGCCTCTGCAGAGCAGATCTTTCCCTTTTTTTTTTTTCCTAGCTTAGTCTTCTGTTTCTATGATCTGCCTTTTGAACTGTTTTTGTGGCTGATCAGTTCCACCTAATATGTCTCTTGATTTCTGCTATTGTAATACTCAGACGACATGCTGTTCTCTTCATTTTTATAAGCTTTAGATGCTCCTGCCTGTCATATTCTGGCGGTTTATCTTCAGCGTCTGGATTTGCTTTCAGACTTGCATGTCTATCAAGCTGCTGTTGCTTTGAATGTGAGATCAAAAGAAGATGAATTCCAGTAAAAAATTTCCTTGTATGAAGAAAAGATTGGGGGCCTATGTAAACATCCCGGTGACAGCTCCCAATGAGTTATTTTAGCAGAGCATTAGCACCCGCAATGACAGACAGTCCAAGACTGCGCGCTAAATAACAAATCAGCCCTTCAGCGGCGGCAGCGCGTTGCCACAACAGCGATGCCTTTCCTGAAGGAATCCTGTCCCTCTGTTCTACTGAGCGTGGCTGTCGGCCATTCCTGAGTGCCAGCCCCAGTTGACTTTCCTTGGCGGGGTCCGTGCCGTGTCACCAATATGGCAGGAGATGGGCTTTGGTGGCGGGGCGCGGAGGCGGTGGCTGGGCAGCACCCAAGCGGGGAGGCTGCGGGAGGGAGGAGGCTGTGTGCAGGGATGCTGGCTGCGCGTCCCGTGCCCGAGACAAGTTGCATTTCTTTGCTGGTTGTTTATACTTCAGTTCACGCAGTTGGAAAAAATAGCTCTGAAGCCTGGCCAGCCCCACGGGGCGATTCTGTGAGGCAGCCGGGGCACTGCTGGGGCTGGGAGAGTCCAGCTTGGCTGAAACCACGTGCAAACACGGCTCTGCCTGACTGGGGAGCGAGGTGCGCGTGTTGCTGCCGTTGGGGCTGGTTGGGGACGTAATTAGTTCTGCATGTTTCTGCTTAAGGACGGGGGTTTAACGAGGCAGGGTCGCCCCGGCTCCGCGCGTCACGTAGCGTTACGCCCGGCTCCAAAATTACCTGCGAGCTCCGGCCGATCCCTCGGCCTCGCAGGCGAGGAATTAGCGCAGGAATTCTTGTGGTTTCTTTGTCATTTAATAAAAGCAGACGCTGCTACTGTGGAGGCAAAGCCTCCCGCGGAGGGCAGAGCTCCAGCGCCTTCTCCCTGCAGCCTGCGCTCGGCTGCACGGCACTTCCTGTTTATTCAAACATCTTTTTGCCATTCTTCAGCCCCCGCTGCACAGAAACAGCCAGAACGCATCTCCAGCGCGAGGACGGAAATCTGCAGGCAGACAGTAAGAGCTTACTCTGTTCAACTCCTCGTTCTCTCCGCGAGCGCAGCCGGGGCTCAACTTGGCGCTCGTGCCGTCCCCGCTGCGGGCGAGAGGGGAATGGCTGGGGCTGGAGGCACAGGAGGTGGCTCCGGCTGGGAGCAGCGGTGCCGGCACAGAGGGTGGGTTCTTGGCACGGGTGCAGGGAGCCCCGGTGAGGTCTGGCAGCCCTGGGGGGGCACAGCTGCCTTCAGGTGCCACCGCAGCACCCGCTGTCAGCATCCCCTCCACGGTGGCTTCTTGGTGTGTTTGCACAAGTGGCAAAAACAAAAAAAAAAAACAAAAAAAAAAAAAAGAAAAAATAAAGTAAACGCAGCCGTTGTTTTTGGGAGGAAGAGAGAGAGGTGTGAGCCCGCAGAGTTTTGTTTTCCTCGAGTTGTTTGCATCAGGGCTCTGGCAGTGCTCGCGAACAGCCTCGCTAATATTTGTACCAATTTCATGCTAATAAAAATCAGGCTGCTGAAACAAGCACGGCTATTATCTCATTCATCTCTCCGTTGGTTAGACCTGTGGTACTGCAGGAGGAAAGGGGAAGCACGCTCACGCTGGGGAATGGCTGTGAAGTTCTCATGTCAGGGATTTTCGCTGCCGTTTTTCGGCGTTGTCGTGCGCGTGGTGTTCAGGGCCGGCGTGAGGGCAGCAGAGGTCCTCTGGGTAACCCGGGCTGCCATGTGTGCTCGTGGCTTGTTCCTCTCTGTTCAAGCAAGTTAGAAAACAACGTGGTGTTTTAGGGTTGTTTCTCTCCCCTCTAACCCCTGCCAGAATAGCAGGTCGCTTTTTGGGAGCGCTCGTGGCAGTCAGAACGGGAGGGAAGGGGAAGCGAGCCGCCCGCCCGCCCCACGGCGAGGTCCCGTCCCGCTCGAGGCTGTTCCTGCCTCTCCCAGATCCAAACGCAGTTTCAAATTTTTGACTGTAAAACCCCATCTTCCTCGAAAAGAGAGCGAGGGAGAGCGAAGTCAAGCTGTGCGTTCAGCCAAACCGCAAGTACAACAAACATATTTTTAAAATATATTGCTAGTCTGGCTTTTTAATGTTCAGAAGTTGTTCTGCTTTGCAGAAAAAAAATGGTGTTTGCAACTGCCTTCAGGACAATTTGTTTAACAGTAGGAGTAATTGCATGGGGAAAATGGAAAGAGTGACTGAAGTTATTTACTCAGATGTTAGTGTAGGTGTGGGGCAGAAAACTCGCTGTGGGAACAGTGGGCTGCTTTTCTTGGTATCTCAGTCTATTTGATGACCATCAAATTTCCCAGCTCACTGGTTTTGTTTTTTCTGGATGGCATGTTTGATTATTTATCAGAAGGGAAAGGGAGTAGCTGAAGCAAATAAACATGTGACCGAGCTGTGTTTTGTTTTCCACTCAGAAGGCCATGCCCTTTAACAGATATACAGAAAATAATAAACGTATTGTTTTATGATAAAAGGAAATTATGTGTGTCATTTTCTTTAGCGAGGCCATTAACCCCTTGTGCTCAGTGGTCTCCACCTTCTGGAAGCTTATAAGGTTTGCAGCTGGGAATTAAATGCACTTTAAAATCCCTCTTGTGTGGAATGTTTCCATGGATTACTGCCTCAGCCCTCTGGATTTGTTGGATTTATTACGTCCCCGTTTCTGCCTCAGCATATCCACAGCCTCTCCCGGGCTGCACGCGGGGTGCGAGCGCTGGACGCGGGGCACTGGGTGCTGCTGGGGTGGCGGTGGCACCGCTGCCAGCGCCTCTGCAGCCATAGTTACTCCGTTACAGGCAGTGTCATTTTGTGGGGCTCTTTTTTAGATGCCAGGTGTGTATTTGTAGTGCAGAGGTTTCCCACCAGCTTGGGGCAATGCTCATCATCTTCCGCCCCCCCCCCAAAAAAAAACCTCTGTAAACTAAATCGCTGTCAGGAAGCAAAGTATGGGTTTGCCTCATCTCTGGGAAGCGCGCTGCATGCTCTAGCTGCTTTTACAGGATTAAAAAAAACAAGTTAGGACTGTCGGGCACGTGAAAGCAAAGCGAGCAGCGGTTTGTTTCACGTGGTGCAGGTAGGGATGCATTGACAGGTGATGCCTTTCCAGCCCTGCCTTCGTCTCTGTGCACCACGGGCCAGTGCCGTGTGGCTGGACCAGTGCAGGTGGGCGCTGGGAGAGGGCCTTCCTCCTCCTCCTCCTCGGGGATGAGGGGCCTCCTGCACAACCTCTGCAGATCGGAGAAAGATGTGCCTGCCATCTCACAGTCATCTGGGGGGTGTGAGAGGGAGCAGCTGGGTGCTGAGGGCTTGGCTTTGTGGGAGGGAAAAATGGCAGTGGGAGTACCAGGGAGCGGAAGGGCCAGCGAAAGAAGGACCTGAAACTCAGACCTGATGGGAGGAGAAAGAGGAAATGGGCAGCTGGGGGCCAGGTGATGCGGGCAGGGGTCAGGAGGGCATCGCCTGCTGCCCCATGTCCCTGATTTTAGGGGCCCAAATGGGGCTGTGGCCCCTGGGGATGGGGCTGCTGGGTGGAAGGCTGCGTCCCCACAGCCCCATGGTGCCCCCGGCCCCACCATGGCCCTGAGCAGCAGGGGCTGAAGGGAGGGAGGTGCAGCACCTGTCTGCAGGGGCAGGCGTCCTCCTGACCCACAGCCGTGAAAAGTTGGCTCCTGCCCTCAAGCAGCAGCGTTCATACCCTGAAGTATATTTTTATCTTTCCAGAGGTAGCTGTAAATGCCCTCATTACTATCTGTACAAGTGTCTAATCCTCTCTTTGCATCCTCCCCGGGCTCTTGGCACTGGTGATATCTTGTGACAGTGAGGTCCAGAGGGTAATTATGAGTTGTGTATTAAGAAAGGAAAAAAAAAAATCCCCTTATCTGTTTTAATTTTTTGTTGCTGTTGTTGCTTCCTGGCTTGGTTGAATGTCCCCTTTCTCTTGCATGATGAGAAATGGCAGCAGGCTCCAGATGTACCTTCTCAAGCCGAGTCACCATTTGTGTACTTCTATCATCTCCCCTCTTACTCATCTCCCACTAAACTAAACACTCCCACCCTTATCAATCTTTCCTCATAACTGCGAGGACTCTAATCACTTTTGTCGCCTCTGTCTGAGCCTCGCCTACTTTTGGTGCCCCGCGGCCGTTCGGAGCAGGGCTCTGGCCGGCCGTGCTGCAGCAGGCAGTGCCGCGCACCCCGAGCCCCGCGCTGTGACTCGCAGCGCTGCTTTCCCGTCCTCGGGGCTGTCCCGGCATTCTGCTCCCTTTGCTCACCCAGCAGCGAGCTGGTGAGAAGTCACAGGCTTTGTTTGTGAGCGCAGGTTTGTCATGGGATGTTTTGGAAAACAAGCTGAAGCTCTGTTCCTTGTTTTGTTGACCACACGGGGAAGCGTGCGAGCAGCTGTACGCAGTGCACTATTTATGTTGCAGCAACAGAAAGGCTCTCTTCCTTCTCCCCCCCACCTTACTCTCTTCTCTATTAAAAAATATGAGAACTTCCCGTGCTTTTGACATCCAAGAAAAATGCTGCTCAGCAGTGAATAGTCCTCCAAATATTCAAAGGTCTGGTTCACTTTTGCATAAACACAGTAGTTCAGAATCTGATCTCGAGCCTACAGAAACGAGCTGGAAATCCCATAAGATTTTTTTCATCACTCAGACATAGTTCAGTTCTGGTTCAGTTTGCGCTGGGAGCCAAGATTTGTATCCTTTCTCGTTTTACCAGGATGTGTTGGCCCATCCCTCCCTTCTTGCTGGTACAGACTGCTACACGCTGTGACTCTTGACATGCCAAAATAAAGAGAGCCATTTTTAATGTTTGGGAACTTTTTGCCAGATGCTTTTTAAATGGCTTTGATGAGTCTTGACTGTGACTCTTTAAAAGAGGAGACAGAAGGTGTTTTTACAGTGCAGCCGCCTGAGGATTTCATCTGTGCCTTAAGAATGGGATTTTTGTAGCCTTTGTCGCTGCCGTGCCTGGTTCAGGGCACGCAGGTTTCGGGCGCCCACTGCGTGTGACCTCTCATTCTGCTCGCTCTTGCCGTCTGCTCCCTTCCCTCCCGCTTGTGTCTCGTGCTATTTGAAGAAAACACCTCGACCACTTTTCTGCCCACGTTGGTGGAATCCGTGAATAAGTTACCAAATTAAAATTGGATGTTTGGAGACGGATCCGTGCTGTCCCCCTGCACGGCCGCCAAGCAGAGCCCCGCCAGCCTTGGGGACGGGGACAGGGCAGCAGGGTGGGAGCACCCTTCTGCTCATCCTCCTGCTGAAATAACCCCAGCACCCCCAGGGATGGAGCTGGGCACAGGCAGCTCCATCCAGGAAGGTTGGAAGAAGAGATTTCTGTTTCCACTGCCTTTTTCTGGAGGGAATCTCCACAACCGATAGCCAGGATCTATTCCAGAGGAAAGAAGCTAAGCCTGCTGGACGAAAAATAAAGCCTCGTCTTCTTTCCTTATGACTGAACTATTCTAGGAGATGCTTCAGCACGAGGCACGCTGCCAGCTCCCTTGCTCCAAGCCTGACCCCCGTCACTTCGGGGACAGGATGTGAGTCGGGGTTTGTACACGTGGTCCTCCAGGTCCCTTCTCTTTTTCCAGCATGGGAATCACCCATTAGTCACTTGGCTAAGCGCAGCGTCTGAGCAAAGCCTTTGGGGCCGGCCGGCCGTTCTGTTGGAGTGCAGCGTGCTGCTGCAGCTCTGCTGGCCGAGGAGCTGCCTGGTGGGCCCTTGGTAGCAGCCAGCCCTGCAGAGCCCTGCAGCATCCCTCTGCTGAGCCTCGCAGGGCAGACCTGGGTACAGGGGAGGCAGAGGGGGATTATTTCAGGAAATGGGAAGACAGGATGAGGCAGGAGTGGGGGTGAGCTGAATCTAGGGCTGGCAAGGAAGCTGGGAGCAGGGCTGCTTTGTGAGGTTGGGTTGGATCCCCCCTGTAGCAGAGCCCTGGGTCCTGCTGGGATTAGCTTCCAGCTTCCCCACCACAGTGCAGGGGCTCTTGACCCCGGCTTGTTTCGGTGCACGGCACAGAGGGATGGGATGGCGGGGACAGGGAAGCAGCACGTAGCAGCTCTCTTCCCAGTTCTGGAGGAAGATAAAAGGGCTGAGTACAAATGTCAGAGGGAAGAAGTGCTGCAAGAACATCTGCTTCTCTCTTTTGCATCTTCTACATTTCATTCCTCCTCTTCGTTTTGGTTCCTTTCCTATCCTCTCTAGTTGGTTCTTCTCACCTCCCTCTGTTCTGTTCCTCCCAGAGGAACAGCACTACCCACTGCTGTTGCTTTGCACTGTTTCTTTTTTTCCCTTTTGCCTACTGCTCCTCTCCTCACCGCTTTCCACACGTTGCTGGGCTCAGCCTGTCGGAGCAGAGCTGCAGCAGGGCTCCCCTCCAACGTGCGAGTTCCCTCTGCGCACCCGCCTCCTCCCAGCGCTCCCCTACATCTGCTGCTCCCGGAGAGGAGGTGTCGCGGAGAGGAGCAGAGGAGGCAGGAGTGGGAGAGACACGAGGCAGCTCTGAGCCTCGGCTGCATCCGGGCGTCGGAGCTTGTGAGCTGCGTCTCGCTGCTCCGTGCAGAGCAGCTGCGGAGCGGAGCAGGGTGTGAGGACAGATGGGAGCTGAGAAGGAAGAGAAAGTGCTGGCTGAGCCTAAATCGCCCCTCGTCCCACTCGGGAGAAACAAAGGTACTCGTCTCGCTCAGCAGCAGCGAGGAGCCCTTGGGTTCCAGCTGTGTCTGCGCTGGGGAGGCCGTTAGCTGCCGTCCTGGCAGTCCCTGCATGCCCCAAGCTGCTGGGAAACTCAGGAAAACCCAGTGGTGGGAGTGCTGCATGGCTGGTGCTGCAAAGCCCGGCTGCGTGAGGGTGCGGCTGGCTGCTGTGCCTGGGAGGGCAGTATGGAGCACCTCGCTCCTGCAGGCTGGGAGGGGGCGACAGCACATTTTTTCCAAGGGTAGTTTTTGCCCTTAAAATATCTTCCGTCTCATCTCCCTCTGCTTGTTGTGCTGTGTTTTGTTTTTTAATGACCATAACTGAAATAACGATGATGTTGGCTGGCAAGCAACTTTGCAGATTTACTGCTGGGACACTTCAGATGGCCGTGGGACCGGCTCTGATTTCTGGGAACGCTTCCTTCCTCCTTTCTCAAGTTGCTTTCTTGATGGGCAGCTTTGTCCACCTGGAAGGGCCCAAAATCCTTGGGAATCTGGAAAAACACATGGGATTTCATTTTGCGCTCTCCTTGCAACTTCTGTGCGCATGGTTCCTCATTCCAGAGGCAGCTGAGCATGACACAAGCGCCCTGGGATGCAGCGGGGTCCAGTGGGCACCACTTCTGCTGGGTGCCCACATCTCCTCCTCACCTTGCACAGCACCAACGCGTGCACCTCTCCTCTTGTCCTCCGCTTCCCTGCCTTGGCCAGAGCAGCCTTCCCATGCACAGGCACAGCAACAAGCTTCTCCTTGTGCTGGAGTCAAGCCCTCGTAGCTGTAGGTCTTCTTATTTCAATAGTAGCTGATTGATATTAATATCAGCTCTAGCAGATGGAAAGGGAGGAGCTTGAGCTCTTTTTCCTCAATAGAAATAGGCTGATGGAAAAACAGTCTGGGAGTCACAGCCTTGTTACACTGGCTCCAGCGGTGGAACAAGTTAGCAAGAGGCTCCCTAGGACTGGATCTTGTTACTGTTTTCCTTATGTACTAATGCTGTAAGCAAGTAAATGGCATTTTAGCAGCATTTCTATTTTTAAAGATCTACCCCTTTTTTCCAGTGTATTTCCCTTTCCCGGCCCTTGTCCCCAGTCAGGATTTGTGGTCATTTGAAGGCAGAGGCAGTGCTGCATTTTCACCCTTGGAACAGAGCTTGCTGTAAGAGGATGGTGAAACAGAAAGATTGAATTGCTTGCGTGAAAATGTCAAATTACACCAGTAACTTCAGTGATAACAGCGCCGGATGTTCTGGGCAAACAACAGCTGGGCAAACAAGTCGCGTTCTGTCTATCTTGCAATAAAATTGTCTTGGTCATCTCAGATGTGTACTTTTTTTTTTCCCCCGGTGCTTCACTTGTTGGGAAACAGGGAAGGATTGTTACTGCCCTAAGCATAGGGAGAGAGGGACCAGAGGGGCTTCCCACCTCGGTGCTGCTGTGACTCGGGTTTGCAGCGTCTTTAAATGAGTCTGGGTTCACCTCCCGGTGAGCTTGGTGCTAGCATTTTTCCTGAATTAGGTGGCAACCAATGTTTGCTCCCAAATACCATTCCAAGTTTGTGTAACGTCTCTGAAATACAGCATTTCAGTTGCCTTTTTACTGTTCTGTTTTACGCAAGAAAATCTCCTTATCTCTCAGTGATTTCCTAATGGATAAGAAATCAGCTCAGGACTTTTGTGGTATCTTGCATTTAGGCGTAGCACAGAGCAGAATCAAGATGACTCGGTTGGTAGCGAGCCTTTTACTGAAGTCATCTTTTGAAATCCGTGTTGATAGTTGACCCCAAATTGTTTGCGTCTTCCAGTTAGACAAAAATTGTGGCACTCAGGAGATGTGCTTGTTTGAGGATGCTTTTCTTTCCTTCAGTAAGTGGGGAGATTTACTGTTTGTATTGCTGTGCAGAGGGGAAGATGATTGCCGATGCAGCGCGATATCTGTTGGAGGCCAGGATTGCTCCTGGGTATATTTGCTCCAGAAGCCTGGTGCGGTGCTGATGCTCAGCCCATAATGTGCTGGGGTGGCTGGGCGGGCTCTCGGTGTCCCTACCTGCTGGTCCCGAGTGAGCATGCAGTGACAGCGGCACAGGCTGATTTACTGCAGCCCCAGCATTTGTTTGCTTGCAGAAGTACATGCACGTGGTGTAGATTTAGGAGGTAGCTATGGGAGCTGAGAGGAATGCATGAGAAGAGCTTGGAGATGTCAGAGGACCCGCTCGCGAGGAGAGGGCCACGTTAGCAGAGCTGCTGGCTAGCAGTAAACAGTCCTGGCACCCTTGTTTCGGGACTTGGCAGCAGCAGGAGTTGAACTGAGTCCAGCTTTACTCTCTGCTGCCTGTTCAGTAAGTTGAGGACAAGGCAGATGATTAAGGAAATGTGGGGAAACTGCTACAGAAGCTTTTGGAAAGATAAGAGACTTTGGTCTCCATGTCTGACAGTCTGGCACTTTTCACTTGCATTGAATTCACATGCAAATCAAAGGCAACATCTACTCCCACAGGAAGCTTTATTAATGTACAGGCCTGCTCGTGAATCTCTGCGCTGATGAGGGCTGTGGGACCAACTTCATCGTCAAATTAATTTCCCTGTTCATCCTCGGCAGCATGCTGCGTGGCTGAGCAGCTTTCTGGACAAAGCTAGCTGTCCTTTTCATGTCCCGTCGTGTGTAAGGGGTGCAGATGAGGCTCTGAAGGGTAAGTGTGCTCGTTCTAAGGTGGGAAGAGGTGAGCAGGGAAATGCAGAAGGGCAAAGTGACTTCGGATCCCACCAAAGGATCGGTAGCTACTTGATGCAGATGTTCAGTAAGAACCAGATCTGAGCTGCAAATAACCTTCCACTTCTTAAACCCAAGATCATCACATGCTTAGCTTTTATTGCTGCTGGTTATTTATAAATGGAAGAGCAAAATCTTGAGAGAAAAGGCGAGGGAATTGCTGTTTCAAGCTGCAAGCCACTGAACTGTCAGCTCACCGCCATCTTACCTTGCACCTCTGTCATCCTCCCCTGCTCCTGCCCGTCCATGGTGCTCCACAGCCACCTCATCCATCCCTGTGTGGTGTGTGGCCGCGTGGGTGGGACAGGAGTGGGGCAAAGCACTGAGTGCTGCCCTGGAGCCTCACCAGAGGGCAGAGACCTTCGTCAGCACGGCCAGCTCCAGCAGAAACCAGGCATTTCTTGCGCGGCTACTTGTTTCTGGGAATCTTCAAAAAAATTCTGGCAGCCAATTTTAGTTGTGCAACCTCTCAGCTGCCAGAACGGATAGAATATGATCATATCACATGAAATGCATGCAGGGTCTGCTATAGCAACTGTATTTCAAAGAGACAACACATATGGTGGCTGGTTCTTTTTGGAATAATATCTATAAGTTGATGATGTTTTATTCAAAAAGGCTGTAGCTTGAAAGGTTACGGATGTTCTGATTGTTTAGTGTATGATTAAAGAAAGGCTTCCGTGGTTTTTTTGGCCTGTTGAATCCAATTACTGAGAACTAAAATGATCGTTTGATTGCACATTTACCTGGAATTATTCTTCTGCAGAGCCAGTCTTAATAATATATAATAATATGTTGCGCTTGTGCTGTATAGTGCTTCTTGTCTGAGCAACTCAGAGTGCTTTACAAGTATTCATTAATTAAATAAGCCATACAACACCCCTGTTAAGTAGGTGAGTTGCCCATCCCTTTAAATTTTGCAGGATTTTTTTTCTGCCCACCCTTGAAGATGCTTTAACAGCTAAATAAGCTAATTTGATAAAAATAGCAATTTTTAACCATTCTTAGCACCTTCTGCATGAAGGTTTCCTTGGCTGCCTTTTATTGCTGCACGTTCGAGGTGCTGCAGGTGTGCTAATTGTTGCCTGACCAACTGCAAATGCAAAATCCGATTTCACCTTCCTCAGGCCAAGCTCTCTTGGAAAGAGGCTTTCTGATCTGCTGGGGACTTGTCATTGCACTGGAACCAAGGGCACGTGGCTGAGCATTGTGAGGTGTCTTCCCCTCACAGGCGGGCCACCAGCATGGCTCCAGGCCCTGCCAGGAGCAAGCGGGCAGGCCTAGGCCGCGAGGCCTTGCTGCGGGATGGCGGCTCTGGGCCTACAGGCCCTGTGGCAGGCACCTCGTGCTCAGGGCCGAGCCTTGCCTGGCTGCGCCACACTGCAATGGAGCACTTGGCATCTCAGAGAAACCCAAAGCGTATCTGTCTCCTTAATTAAGTAGGTATTAATTAAATCACTCAGAGAGCGTACACAGTAGGAAAGAGGAAGGCTTTTTCCTTCCTTCCATGTAGGCATCTTGCAAAGGGACTCTTTTTCTTGTTGTACATTAATGAAGTCTTCAGCCTTCCCACTTTTCCACCTACACATGTACCGAACGTCTCCAAGGAGACCAAGAAAACCCGCGTCCGACTGATGAATCCTCCAGGAGCCGCGGGCTGGGGTCTCACCAGCTGGGCCATGGCCCACCGTGCAGGGATCAGCCTCAACTTTCGGTCCCTTGGACCGGTGCAGGAAAGGAGGTACTTGCTCCTTTTCCTGCTTTCCCTTGGGTTTCACCTCCTCTAGCTGTCTTTTCCCCACCTGATGAAGAACTCAGGCGTTGCAGAGCAGCTGGCTCCTGTGCCCAGGGCTGCTTTTCCCTCACTTTGCAAGGAATGTTGCAGGGATCCAACACCAAGTGGTGCATCGCTGACACTTTTGGGTACCATGCCTTTGCTCCTCCATCCCATAACGCTGCAGTGTCCCTTTGCTGCTCTCCCACAGCTCACCTGCCAGAGCTTTCCAGAAACTTCTCTGCCTTCCTGTGTTGCTTGGGAGAGCAGATGGTGATATGTGACTGCCCTCTTCTGTAAACCTGCCCTGACCCCTCCAGAAGAGGAGCGTGAAAGCCATTAGCACACTGAGCTGCTGGGGAGCAAACAGGGCTGTGAGCTGCTCTGGGAGGAGGAAGACAATAACAAGGCAGTGTCACCACTGGGCTCTCTGGGGTCACTCCAGGTTCTCATAAAGAGTCTGAACTTGAGGTGCTGCTGTTTTTCTCCATAGTCAAAATGGGAAATGCGCTGGGTGGACATCACCCCGTTGTGTGCAAGTGCTCAGCTGTTTTCACTGCTGCAGGGTTTCCTAGGTGGACATGCTTTGGGAGTGTAGTGGTACCCAAAGACCCAGGGATTCTCTTGACCAAATGCTGTGCCTGTAACTCCCCACCTCCTCTCTGCTGCAAACTCAGTTCTCAAAACTCTTTCCTAACAGGCTCTCCAGGTGGCACGACAACTTCTACTGCAACAGCAGCAGCAGCAGCAACAGCAGCAGCAACAGCAGCAGCAGCAGCAGCAAGTTAGTGGATTAAAGTCTCCGAAGAGGAATGACAAACAGCCAGCCCTCCAGGTAAGGGAGCCCACGTGCTCCGTGAGGGGTTCTTGCTAGTGAAAGCTGAGCGGATGCTTCTCACTGTGGGCATTGGCATGGGACCTTCGGGAGCCCCTGGTTTTGAACCAGTTTGCTCCAGTGGAAGTCACAAAGCAGAGCAGCTGTGGCTCATGTATGCAGGAGCAGCAGTAGGTGCTCCTGAATATCCCACCCGTGATGTATTTACAAATCTGGAGCATGTACTTTTCTTAGCATCTAGTAGGGCTGGATTATTACAAAATGGAATAGCTTTTGTCACAGTGTCAGTGTGCATAGGAGATTTGCATTAACGTTTCTGTTTGATTGCTGTTCAGTTTGTAGTGTGTTCACTCAAACCGTTGATTTGCTGTGTCAAGGATATTGGGAAAATGTTAGGATATCATATCATCAGTGTATTTTTTCCCTTTTATTGTCTGCTGATTCATGGACATCTTCAGGAATAAAATCTGAATATTATCAGGCTTTGCGCTGTTATGAATTCAGAAAGCTAAAACCAATACAGCACTCCCAAACAGAAGATGTATGCACACATATGCGGCTTTGGAGTGCATTCTGCTAGTCTTGTGGGATAAATCACAGGAGTTAAAGGCAAGGAAGACCTATTAGGTCATGTATCAGATTTTCCTTTTTTTTTTTGCTGTTCTAGTGTTAGAAATCCCAAGTGATGGTGGGATCGGTATTATTTTCCTTCGGATGGTTTTCCATAACAAAGCGCACACTCCGGAACTTTCCACTTTAATTCCATCCTCTTGCTCCAAGTAATACTGCTTGTATAAATACTGAGTCAGTCCCTTGCTTTGCCTCGTGTTCACACTCCTCAAACATCTGAGATCCTAACATGTACTTGCCAGTTTTGGCAAATTATATGTATCTAGTTCTTACATGTTTCGTAAACCGGCACTTCTAGACCCTTGACCACTTTGCTGGCTTGCAGCTGGTTATTGCTTTTATTATTGCTCTCTTTGCAACTGCAGCGTGTCGCTGTGTTTTTGATAATAAGTCACTGAATACAGCAGCTCAATTGCAGTCATACAAAACCCTGTAGCTGGGACATTTATCTTATCTCACTGTTCTATATCTGATGCTTCAGCCTCTGTAGCCCCAAATTCTTTCCGGGTGTTTTTTTCAGTTGTTGTCATAGCACATTGTCAAACTCATGTCTGTTTTGCTCTTTCTAATTTTTTTTTTAGTTTGATATACTATCACCATGAGTTCCATGACAGCATTGCTGCTTCTCTTGCCTTGTATATGTGCTTCGCATTATTTTCCTCCAAAAATACAGATCCTAGTCTCTTTAAATATGTAGTAGAAGATGGAAGGTAGAGCTAAAATCATTAAAGGCCTTGACAGTCAAGCTAGAGGACCCAGTCCTGCAGTCCTTACCCGAATAAAGCTCACTGTGACTTAAGGGAGGTTTTGCCTAAGAGAGGATTATCTATTAACTGCAGCCTTTGGCCCAGCAAGGACAACTTCTAGCTTTGGTGTAGTGATTTCATCTTCAAAGCATTCTGCAAATACTGATCTCCAAAACATCCACAGAAGGAAGGTCTGATAACTAAGTAGCATTATCCCACTTCTGGACGGGGAAACTGAGGGAAGCAGGTTAAGTGACTTGCTTAGGATCACAGAGGGAATTGGTTTTAGAGGTAGGATTAAGATTCATGGGTTCCTGGCTCCCACCCCCGTGCTCAGGCTGCTGGACAACACCTCACACTTTATAGCTGAGCTATTATTCTTTTGGAAAGTATGAAGCATTTTGTCATTGGGCAAATATACATTTTATTGGCAGTGTAGAGTGCCATAATCCAAACCGTTACATTAATGCTTTCAAAAATATTTTATTTGGTAAATCCATAGCTGATCCATGTGCCTTTTAATAGACTCTTCCACTGGGGACATTTTTAATGAGAGATTGTGCTGGCTAGGTCCAGTGTCAGGTACTAAAAGAAGTGCTTTGTTGTGCAGATGTCTTAAGAATAGCTCCAGAGGATGAAATATGACTGTGTTGACCTTTCAGCTGTGAGCTTATTTGTCAGGATTCAAATAAGTTGAAAGGATCAAACCAAACAGTTTCCGTAGTCAGACTGGGAATTGTGTTGCAGAGGTCAACAGTGAAGGCCACATCGCGGACTCCATAACATAGCCAATTGTTGGTATGTATTAAAGTACTGGAGCAGCTCCTGCAGTCAGAGACACAATTAAAATTCTAATTTATTAATGTATACAGAGAGCTGGCCCAGCCTGTCACTCACTGATTCAAATGACTGCCCAGTCTTTTTTTTCCTCCTCACTCCTGGAGCTTCTGCAGTCTTAAATGTACTGGAAGTCCTCTGGAATATAACAGACCTTGAGCACATCCGTAACGCCAGTGCATGGCTGAGAGGAGACTGAGGAGCTTGGGCTAGGGTGCTGGAGTGACACTGCCCACACAACACCCACAGCCCCAGCACTGGATCTTACCACGCTGACGAGGCAATACCTGCTCTGACAGAATGTACAATAAATACTGAGGGTGGTGGAAACACGCCCATTTTTCAAAAGTTTGCTCCAATAATGGACCAAGCCATCTTTACGCTTCGTTAATACATGCTGGGGCTGCCTGAGGCTGGCTCTCCCCATAAGATGCCCTGCAGTCCTGCAGGGCCGCGGCACTGGAGCCTGGCTGGGGACAGCCCCGGCCATCGCGGGCTCAGCGATTTAATGCCAGCATGCTGGCTTTGTCATGTAAACCCGACCGGCACAAACAGATGTGCAGAATTAATCTGGTGAGCGCTGTGCAGCTAAGCTGTTATTGTCTTGTGGAACATTTCCTATATTCCCTCTTTATTTGCCGATCAAACAGCCATGGTGTTTAAATACGCACCGGAACTGCAGGGCCTTGCTGGGTCGTGGTGCCTTGGATGGCACTTACGTGACAGTGGGCTTCGGCCATCGTCTTGGGGATCTCTCGACCTTGTTAATGGTACCTGAAAACCTGCTTTTAGCAAATATTGAGATACTCCGTTATAAGGATTTGGACACAGGAATGGAGATGTTCTCTGCTGATAGCTGAAAAAAATAAATCTCCAAACACACGATGACTCACATTTTGAGCCTATCTTACGCTGCCGTGCTTTAGAATTGGCAGTGACCTCCAGTTTCACAGCCTGATGACACAAACACAAGAAAATCGAAAGTTAAGGAGTGGATTTAGTAACAGCAATTGGGAACAGAATATAAGAAATATCAAACCCACAAAAATTACTTGAAGTGAAAAAGGGCTAATGCACGGCTGATAATATATTTGCCATAGATGTTAGATCTCCTTGAAACTGTGAAACAAATAATTTAGTAGGCCAGGTATGCCTGATTTGGAGAATATGCACATTTTTCCTGGCCAAGATAAATATGTCTTTGTATTAATAGAGGTATTGATTAAAATTTGCAGCTTTAATTGCTGTGATGCTCTTAACGATTATTCATTTTGGTTCTTCAAGCATTTTAGTTGTTGGCAGGAGCACACAGGTTGGAAACAAATCAAGAGACACATTTTCTCCCAAGAAAGTAAAAGTGCATGTGTGTTTTGGCAATACTAAAAATACAAATTTTTTTAAAGACGTAAATGTTGTGTGTTGCATTGAGCTGAAAGTTGGATACTGGACTGAAAGCAGATTTAGGACATCTAAGTCAGCATCTTGCAATTGAAACTGATCACTTGATTTTTTTGTGTGATCAAATGAGATTTGTTGCATGTGAGTTAACCTATGCGAGTTTGGAGGAAAGAAATAACGAAATTTACTAAGATGGAAACTTTTGGTTTTGGTAGACAAAACAGAAAATCTTTAAGTCACAGCCAAGAAAAGAATTTGGGTTTGTTCTAGATTTTCAGGGTGAGACTGGGGGAGGCGGAGGGCACAGAGCTGTCTTCACCTTTGCATACTGGTGCTTTTTAAAGCAGGCTTCTGGCTGGGCTTTTATAGAATTTAATTTGCATGCTGTTTTATCTTAATATTTCTTTTCAGTATCTTGAGCCATAGATGAGAGAGAGATGAGAGAGAGGAAGAATCACAAGAGCAGGGTAATCTGTGTAGCTTGGTGTTTGGGGCACTTGTTATTGCTTTTTATGAAATCAGAAATTGTTCATTTGACAACGTACCAAACACTGAGAGGTGGATGGAGGGTGCTCTCTGTTTCACTCGAAGCACAGAAGGAAGTTACACAGCCTCAGGTTTTACATGGCTTGTACATACTGGCAAATTTAACAACTGGTAGAGAAATTGTGCCTCAGCAGATATTTTGGAAGGGGAAATACATTTGCAAGCATATTCATTGTATTTGTATGAGTACCTCTCTGATTCACTCTTAAACATGTGAGTTTATCTGAATTTGGCCTCAGTCAAACCAATGGAAATTTTGCTACCGACTGTAACTGGGTGGAGATTTCACTTCTGCAGAATTTAAATAGATCACCTATGAAAACTTCATTTGAATACTTTTTTTTTTTTTTGTCCTTGAGTTTGGAAATAGAACAAAGTTGAGCCTTGCTGGTTTCTGCTGTAGGACCTTTAGCTCTTTACTTTTCCTCCTAAGCCCAATTATAGGTGTTAGTCAGTTCTTGGAATAAGCCTGTGAAGTGCTAATATCATCAACTCCACAAACATAACAAAATCTGAGTCAAGTCCTCAAAATCACACCATCAGCTTGAAAATTTTGATACTAAGGTGTTTTTGGTTTTTTTTTCCGTTAACCTGGGGCCTTTTTTTGCTTCCCTTTATGATTTTTTAAAGCCTCCAGCATTCAGTTTTTCCAGCTTTTCAGCAGAAAGGTGACAAATGCACTTGTTTTTCTTGAAAGAAGTCTGCGATTGCCCTGTAAATACCTGGTTCTGAATGCTGTGGCTGTAGGATCACAACACGTGTGGGAGCTGGTGGTGGGATATGGAGCCTACACGGCTGCTCCCGCGCTGTGGAGGTGGAGATGCTTTGGGGCACTGCAGGTGCTCGGGGGCACTGGGATGCTGCGTGAGCAGACGCTGGGATGCCGCATCTGCAGCCCTGTGTCCCACTAGACCACCCCCAGTATGGTTTTCCAGCACATTTTCTGCTTCCACATTAAATGTTTGCAGAATACCTTTTAGAGCAGGGGATTTCTGGCCAGGTTAGCGGGTCGCAGCGCTCGCTGTGCCCGAGCACGGCCTGTGCTATCGGCATCGCGCGAGGGGAGAGCAAATGGAACGTTCCTGACTGGTCAGAAACGTGTAAATTGCTGACAAAATGACACATGTAATTAAGAGTGCTCCTGCCATTTTACCTTGTGGTTTACACCTACGGTGTTGAAAAAAGAGAGTGACTCCCACCTCGCTAATTACCATTATCACTGAAATGGTAGGGTTTGAGTCATTAGTTCCATGTGCATTTAATTAGAGGAAGGCTGAAATTGGATTTAACTTATTACTTTTTCATGGATCACTTTCTTGTCATCACTTCAAATTGGATTGCAGCCCCAGGTAACTAATTATGAGCGCCACAGGATCAAGAGTGAAAAAAAGGTAATTAGGAATAACACTGTTGGACCCTTGCTGGTAGTCCACTTGTGCTTGGGAAGAAATGAGAGCAGTGTTTTGTAGTATTACAGATCGGGGAGTTAAAGGTATGTGCTATTGCTGCGGATCCTGGGAGCCTGCCCCCTCCTATCGCGGTTTATATGATGTACAGCTGGGCTGAAGATGTTGTATCGACATGGTTCCACAATCAGCTCCTTAATACCTAGATTAAACTTGTAAAAGCAACAGATTGGCTGTGGGTATGAGGCATCTCAACAACGGTTTAGTCAGGGGTCCTTACGTGCGTGACTGCAGCAGAGCTGTCAGTGCACCTTTGAGCCACGATGCACAGTGGCTTAAGGACGGCGAGTTGGAACTGATAACAGGTTAATGAACACATTAATGATCCAAAAAGATCGTTCGGATCCGACCGGAGCTCTATCTGCCAGGAGCCCGGCGGTGAGGCTGGCGATGGACGTGGGGAATTGGGCCACGCTGCTGCCCTGATACCATCACGCTGCTGCTTTCCTTCTGTTTGCAGGAGGGTTTCCTTTTGTTTTACTTTTAGTGGGGAAGGCTCCATTTGTTGGTTTATCCTTTTTTTCCCCCCTTGGTGTGTTTTTTTTGATCTTGTAGGTCTGATTGCCAAGTTCTGCTTTCTTCAGAAAATACTTTAAAACAAATTGTTTTATTTCCATGTGCAGAGCAGAATTCAGAACTGCAAGTAATCAATTTTATTGACACAGTCTGGAAAAAAATGTTGATGAGAGTTCAAGGATGTGAAAAGATTGAAATTTCAAAGTACCCAACACCGAGTGTAGGAAAATTTCAGAAGTAATTTCATTAAGCAAAGAAATCTGTTGTGTTGGGGTCTGTAAGAGGAGGGTCTGCTAGAGGACCCATTGCTGTTTCAAGGAGCTCGCACAGCTAATTTTTGCCTTCAAAAGAGGAAAACTTTCTTCATTTCTTATAGTAGTGAATCACAGTTGAAGGGCTAATACAATTTCCTTAAGTTGTTTAAAATGGCTTTTAATGCTCTGCTAATGTAGGCAAATATTTGTGACTCAGTGTTGGGTAAGTGATGCTTGCTCATTATTTCCTGATGCAAGCAAAGTGTCGGAAATGATGTGAACGCCATGCAGAGATGCTAAATAGACTTAAGAGCAACAAAACTCGGTTACGGAAATTAAGTCCCTCTCATTTGGCTTACATTACAAAATAAATCTAGAGATTAAAAGGTATTACCTTTAATGCAGAAAAAGAGAATCTCTTTTAATACACCTCAAATTGATTTACAATTTTTATACATAATGTTCATCTGCGGTTGAAAAGGGGGCAACCTGAGGTCAAGTGATGGAGTGTTTCCATTTTTCCATATGAGTCTTACTGTGTGTGATAAAAGCAACCTCCTTTATTTTCTAAGTCTGCAGGAATTTCTGATGAAGTGCAGAGGTCACTCTGCTGTCAATTTGAGCAGGCAGCATTTCTGAACTACTGTTGTTTTCTTTTTTCCCCCCCTCCTCCTACAACCCGTGGCACGGCTCTGACACACACACACACGCGCACGCTCCGAGCGCTCCAATCTGCAACTTATTAGTGCGCGGTGCTGGAGCCCGTCCAGTGGTTGGAAAATGTGCCAGAGCCCGGCCTGGCAGCCACAGGCACGAGTGCCAGGAGCAGAAGTGACGGCGAGGGGCAGTCCGGGCTGGCATGGTGCCTGGGCGGGGGAACCAGCTGAGAGAGGAGAACGCGGCAAGATTGACGCGGTGCATCTGGGAAGTGCTCAAAAAGTTTGCTTCTCGAAAAAATTACCTTCTGTGATCGGAAGGCATCATCTGTTTTCCTGCAGATATTGTTTATAACAGGGTTTTCAAGCACTTGTCAAATAACCAGGAGTGAAGGAAACAGGCTAAAAATCTCTTACCGGGATGAGTCCTGGCGTAATTGGAAAAAACAAAGTCTCGTCATAGAAATCTGCAGCTCCCAGAGTCAGACGGTGCCTGGGGGGAGGAGACCAGGAGCCAGGCGGTGCTGCCGGGGAGGAGCGCTGGGCACGGCCGCGGGGCCGTGTTGGCCAACCTGGGGATGCTGCTTCGCTCCGGTGACCGAGCTGTGAGATCATGGGCAAAATATTATAAACATATCATGGCTGTAGCTTGCTTGTGTAACAAAAGATCAGGAACTTTTATTAAGTTTGTTTTCCTTGTCATATTGTAAAAATTTATTATGTGTACTGTGTATATTAGAAACAGATTCGGGTAATTCTGTCTAAATGAAGTCATCCCAGCTATTTCCAGACTGTCTGTTTTCGGTTGTGAATAATTTTCATACATCAGATGGTTGTCATATTTAGTCGCTCTCCACATTCTAAATAGGACAAATCCCATTGTGAACCCTCGAGGACCGGAGCTGCATCCCAGCACGGTGACGGCTCCGAGCGGTGGCCAGGGCTGTGGCTGTCACCGTGTGCTGGGAAGGGCCCGCCAGGCACCGGGGTCAGCTCATCCCTCTGCGATCACCAAACACGTTGAGAAAGCACTAAAGAAAACATTCTGTGCATCAGAACTCTTCTAGGATAACAGAATCTCCTCTGGAGATCCATTCCAGGAGTGCGTGCTTCTTTGTTGTAACACGAGTGTGGAAGTGAACGTTTCAGTGTGTCACGTTGGGCTTTAACTCACGCCCGTATCCGCTTAGTTGCTGTGATTTTTTGTAATCCTTGCGGCAAAGTTTCCTTAGTCAGCGTGGCAAAGCTTCCTGGGCTCCTCGTGCACGCGCTGGAGAGCTCTGTAGCGATGATCACAGAGCAGAATTTTGCCCCAAAACCGTCAACTTGGCCAGAAATACTTGAGTTATAGCAATTTGCTTTAAAAAAAAAAAAAAAAGCAAGGGAGAAAGAGAGAAGGCATTTTGATCTAGCCTGTGTGAGCGGAGCAGAGCAGCTGTTTGCCTCATGTGTTTAAATCTCTCGAGCTAATATTGAAGTTTCAGGGCAACAAGTGCAACATAACAGAATAAGTGGAAACTTAGAAACTAAAACCAGTGAAACAATTGGGAATGCTTTTGGATGTGGCTTTGGAGCTTGACAGTTTTACAGCTGTGTAGTCAGGTTGGCAAAACATTTTGTGGTGTGTGCAAAGGAAAAGCCGTTGTGTTGCTGAAATGTTTTTATATTCCCGGTGAATGTAATCTGCCCTTTATAAATTACTAATCTATTTCAGGTGTAGCAGTAATGGCACATAATCTCAGCTCATTGAAAGCCTAGAGAATTAAAGTAGACCAAAGGCACAAGAAAGAAATGTACTTTGTGTCAAGATGAAGTTCGATGAAGCATAGAGAAGATGGAATAGATTATTAAATAAACTTTGAGGGAAGATGGAAAAGGCACCGAAATCTCTCATTTTGCAAGGAATTAGTTTACTTGATTATATGCAACTGTATCACACTCAGGAAAGTATAAGACAAATGAAAGCAAAACAAAATTTAATTGAGCTATTATTTTTCAGACTTTGGCTCTGTTTCAGACAGCCTAATCAAATTGTGCTTTGCTCAAATAACTAACGTTAAATGCAGTCTACCAACAGATGTTTAAACAGAGACTAATTGGAAAATCTACATCCTGAGTTTAGCGTGTCTCGCTGAAGGAGTTTGGAAGTGGGGCGGTGAGGAGGCAGGAGGACGCCAGGAGGATGTCAGGTGGCTCTGGGGTTTTGGAAGTTCTGTCACTTATGGCGTGTGCATTTTGAGCCATATGAACTCTCATAATACCCCGCTGTGCTTTAAGTTATTCAACCGGGTGGCGAATCTGAGTGTCAATTTTGCAGCATAGCCGTGCAGCCAACGGGATGTCTTGGACGTGGTGCAGCACTGGGTTAAACAGCCAGGGCGGGATTTGTCCCAGGGTAAGGGACAGCCACCGGGGTGTGTGCTGGAGCCGAGGCATCCCACTGGGCTGGGCTGGGCTTCCTGTGGCTGAAGTTACACCAAGGGCACCCACTAGTGCCAGCGTGATCCACTCTGGTCCGTGCAGCCATAGCCATCAGCCCCACGGGGACTTCTGGGCAGGGTGTTTCTTTTTGAGCTCTTTGCTGCTCATTGGGATTTGGGGCTGACGTGTTCTTTGTGGTTGGTGCTGGACCAGGGGGCTCCAGGGGGTCCTTCTGGCCACCAGCATTTTGGGTCTGTATTTCAAGAACTGAGGCAAAGTCAGTTGCCCTGTGCGGAAGGTGGATCTTCATGGGCATGAAGCAAGAGGCAAAAATCAGAAACATGATGTGTGAAATTTCCCATCTTTCATTGGAAATAATAAAAAAAAAAAGTTAGTAGAAGTGTTTTGGCTAACTCCTTATGGCTCAGATAGTGCCAGCCCTGCTGGCTGGTTGGTAGCCACAGCACAAATTCACCATTTGGATCCCTCTGGTTTTGTTGGTCAGACGAGATGCACGAGGACCAGCTTGTTGGTCACCTGTCCCCAGTGTCACTGGTCGTGCTGCATCCTGGTGGCCCTCCCAGCTGTGTCCCAGCAGCGGCTCCTGGGGCTGAAGCAGCAGCCTGTCCCTGACACTGTTCTCTGCCCTGTTCTGCACAGTGTTCTTGGGGGACAGGGCTGAGACATGACCCGAGCAGCGATCCCTGGGGTGTGCTGGCAGCCCGCAGCAGTTTGTGTGCTGCTGCTGCAGGGCAGTGGCTTCTGGGGCTGGTGCTGGTGCTCTCCAGATTCAGCGTGCAGTGTGTAACGGGGAGCAGCCAGCCCGAGTGTAAAAAAACGTAAATGCTCTTTTATATATGTATATTTCCAAATTTACCAATTGGAACCCTACAAAAGACAGATTATATTTTATGGCTTGTAAACAGCAGGGCAGATATTTCAGGAGAACTGCAGACAGCTGTAATTTTGTGAATGTGCACAAATTACTTGGAAAACAAATATCCCTCTGCCTACACAGCTGTATTCACCACTGTGGACCAGAATACTTTTTGCATGATGCTCACGCCTGGTTCCATGGAATATAATAATGCTCAAATGAATAAAGTGTGATTTAAAAGCGGAGTCAGAATTAATTCGCTCTGTGAACCTGCGTTGCTGGCTGGGAGAAGGCACTTGAGGAGCAGCAGGAACAACTGGGAGCGCCTGCCCCTGCCCCGGCACTGCGGGGTGCGTGGGGCCGGCTGCCTGCCTGCCCCGGCTCTTCGCTGCCGGCTGTCCACACCCAGGTAGGCTGGCCATGCAATTGTGTTCTGGCAGTCCCTTCTGTTTGTCCTTCTGTTGTGTGATAAGGAGTTTACAAAGGAAAGTATGAATAACAGGAGAGAAGGCAAAGAAAGTCCCCAAAAGTCAAAACGAAGCCGAGCAAGAACACGTAAAGCACAAGCTGGCAGGAGCCAAGGGCCTCGCATTGATTTTACTTTTAACTTCTGTGTTTATTCAAAGGCTGTGGATACAGGTTAACTTCCTTTGCTCAATATTTATTGCTGTGTTGCTTGTCTTAAACCGGAACAATGAGCACTTTGTTGATTGGGTTAAAGGATTGTCCCATTGCACTCGATCTCCTGCATCTCTTTCCATTCCTGCGAGTTTTAGGCAGTGTATCTTAATTTCAGGTTTCTAACCTCCATCACGGACAGCGGCTGTGCCACTATGAGCAGCACTTGAGGGGCTGTTGCTCAGCTTCTCCAAGTGCTGTGAAACCTTCCTGATGCTGTCCCACCTCAGTGGCTCAGAGCAGGATAAACATTTTGTAGGAGAGGGCAAATACCAGATAGGTTATCCGTCTTCAAAAAAGGTTGCAGAAGTATTCTGTGAAATAACTAAACCTAGGAGGAGGAAGGCCATGATGGTGGTAGCTCCCTTCCTGTGTGACAGCCAACCTTTCTGTGTGGGTGCTGCCAAATGGAGTGGTGCCAGGACAGGTTCCCCCTGCCCCGTGAGCAGCGGGTTGGTGCGGTTACAGCATCGCCAAAGGCAGCCGTGCTGCTTCCAGCCTAACGTAGCGGTGGCGGTGCCACTGGTGCTGCTGGGAAGACCTGGGCAGGCCCCGGGCTGCAGGGGCTGGGAGGTGGCCCCCAAATACCGGGGGTCTCTCTTTGGATCAGGAGCATTAGTATAATGCAGACCACAGCTAAGGTATTTTTAACTCCCGTTGTGTGCAGCTGACACGACAAGGGAAGGTATGTTTATGGCTTCCATCGTTGTTATTTTTTACTTGAGCTTGTTGCTTGGGAAATGTGCTCATTTTGAGTCCTCCACTCAGCTGTGTCTACTGAGAAGAAAAACAGAGCAATTTCTTCTGGGAGAGCCCCACAGTGGACACATCAGAGCCGCAGTGACAGCTGCAAAATTGTTTTGTTGTTGTGTTGCTAATTCTGCGGGAGTGAGTGAAGGGGACCACCCTGTCTTGAAAAAAAAAAAAAAAAGAAAAGAGGGAAAGAAAAACAAAACAAAAACCAAAAGCACTTTCAGTTTGTCACTTTGATTTTGCTGAAAAAAAAGCCAAGCCAAAGAAAAAAAAGCAAGGAGCAGCCTTATGCCTTGGATGGATGGTACAGGAATTACCTGGGCATTTTTCTTATTCCTGGTTACTTTTGCCTCGCACCTGTAGGAGGCCCCTTCTTTTGCTTCTGCACTTTGCCACCAAAATACTTCTATTTGAAAACTTGAGGAAATTCAGTTTCAGTGCATTTTCAAGTCATTTTATCCCACCGCTGTCTCGGGGAGATGTGTGCCCTCGAGTCCTCAGCCCGCACCAACCCCAGGGAGCACTTAAACAGCACAGAGCTCGGTGTGCTAAAGACAGAAATATAAAAAGAATCACTCCTCCCCCAAAATCTCACTGTATTTTTTTTTATCTCCTCGCCTATGTGCATTTAAAGAAAAAAATGAAAAGAAATCCCAGCTCTGCATTGTTTGTGTAGGCTTACGAGCCAGATTGTACTACAGAGCACACTGATGTGTCTTCCCCTGAGGTATGGAAAGATCTATGTGTGCTAAGCAGGTGTTTTCATTTGTTTAATTGGAGCTGAGTTTAGCACAATATTACAGATAAATGAATTACACATGTTCAGTAATTCATAGAAAGTGATGGTTGTTTTGCTTCGACGCTTGTCTTCAGACCCGGGTTTGCATTGACAGCGTGCTGGCAAACGTGGACAGAGGTCCTGCTGAAAAAAAACATGCGTGCACGGGGAGAGCCTGAAAGCTGTTTGCTAAAGCAGCCGTAACTATTTTATCTTTGTTTACATTGGAACACTTGACATTTTGATAGGATCTGGTCTTGCGGATGCTCCTTGCTGGGGGCACGCAGGCCGCTGGGCTCGGGCAGTTTGGAGGTGCTGCCCTGCAGGGTACAAGCACAGCCGGTCACTCACTGCAGCTTCCCTCGTGGCTTTGAGTTGTCCCAGCCCTTGGCCTGTGTCCAAATGGATAATTACATCGAACGTACCCAAATTTCCTCTGCAGATTCAATTGTAAACTATTTTCTCGCTCTCTCCCGCCAGCGTTGTATATAACTGCGCTGCGCAGCGTTAAACAACTGTCACACGCAGCTCTGGGGCTGCTGGCCTTCAGGCACAGAAAGCAAAGGGCTGCATCGAAACTTGCAGTGAACTTTGCAGAAAGTATTGTTTGTGCTTTTTCAGTTCATAAAATACTTCAGAGTGGGGTTTTGGGGTAAAGGTGTGGTCGGTGCATGCGTCCCTGCCCCAGGGATGACCCAAAAGTGGTCGCCTTGAAGCCTTCCAGTAGCCAAAATGGGGTTGTGCCTCCTGCATCCAGGAGTCTGTGCACAGAGCCTCGTGTGCTCCCTCGTGCTCTGGGCTGAGCACCCACCGCAGTGAATCACGGGGGGTGAAAGTGAGCTGGAAGCTTTTAAAACCGTGACTCGCGCCAGCCGCTTCCTGCTGCACGCGTCGCCGTGCGATTGTTCTGCACGGGGCTCCCGGGAATTAACCTGCGCCCAAACCCAGCAGCAATCTCGGAAGATTTGTGGCGGTGTAATCTATAAACTCTTAATTACATATAGAGCTGAGTAAATAGCTTGAAATTTCTTTCAACTCTTTGTTCGCAAATGTATATTACAGAGTGCCCATCCCACATGCGCACACACCCACCCTTTTCCTTCCTTCCTTCCTTGTTTTACACCCACTTCCATCAAGGCTTTGGCTCGTGGCATCCTTCCTCACCCAGGGAGCTCCCGTGGGGCCACCGGGCCATGCCCCCCCTCCAGCTCGACCTGCTGCCCCCACCCCAAGGCTGGGGCTGCTGTGGGGGCCGGGTCCCCCCCGACATGCAGCCCATTTGGGAGGCTGATTGTGCTGCTTCCAGAGCTTTAATGAGATGCAAATTGTTTGTGATGCTGCCTTATTAATTGTATTGTAATTTTAAAATCATTTGCTTGTTAATTGTATTTAAATAGCTGCCACTTAGACAAGCAGAAAGTTCCCAGGAAGATAAACTGTTTTGTCATTTTACCATGGCTGAAGGCGGACCCGGTGACCTGGCTGGCTGCTTGAACACTCCCCAGATGGAACACTCACCTGTTAGGTGTCTTCTGTGAGCCCTCCGTGCCTGCAGAAGGCAATGCAGAGAGGGCTGGGGGTGTGGCGTGGAGATGGCTTATTTCCTCCTGTTCAGCCAAACCACATCGGGCTGGGGCAGACTTCGGGGTGTTGGGGATGCTATTGATCAGATTTTGGAGGATGCTGCTGTGAATCAGATTTTGGGTCATGTTGGAGATCAGATTTGGGGGGGATGCTGTGAATTCTGCTCCAGCTCAGCAGTCCAGGCCAGGGCAAGGTCCCCATCCTTGGCACCTTCCTGGCTCTGACATGCACATGTTGAATTCAGTGTTGAGGTTCCCCTTGGCTCTGGCTGAACAACATGAGGTCCCCACTGACCTGAGCTCAGCTGGGTTTAAAGCTGATTGGGATGCTACGTGGTTGCTGGCTTTGGCATAGAGCAAGGTACACTGCATTGTTGTGTTTTTGTTGTATTTGAAATACTGTCCTGGAAAATGAGAAATAATCTTTTCGTATTGGTCCATTTTCTCCTTAGATGGACTGCAGGGCCCCACCCTGCCCACGCTCCCAGCCCCAGGCCCCAGCTGGTCCCTGCCTGTGCTGGACCCATGCTCCCTCTCTGCCTCCTCTTTCCACGTTCCATGTTCCCTCTGTTTTCTTTTTGCATCTTTGTTGTGTGGCAGGATCGGTAATAATGGTTAATAATTAGCAGCTCAATAGCACTCTTCACCTTTAAAGCGATTTTAGGCATTAAATCAGTGCAGCTCTGCTGGCAATATTACAATATTGACTTGTTACTTCACCAGTGTCACCGAGGCAGCAAAAGCTGCGTTTTTATGGAGGCCAAAATGGGGTCATTTTTTTTAGAGCACAAAATTGGCAAAAAATAAAATTTTCTCCTAGGCTGACACTTTGTTTGCCAAATTTTAGCATAGAGCCAATTTTTAAAGCTGAGTAATAAACACCTGAAAAGTTCTGGTTTATAATGGCAGTGCTGAAAAGCCATTAAATGAATGGCTCTGCTCTAACACAAGAAAACCCTCTTAAAGTGCTGAAAGCCCTGTAAAAGCTGGACGGAGGCTTAGCAAATGGAGCCTCACCTTCCAGCCTGGCATTTAGAGGTGCAAAGTGAAGCTCTAGGGGACATCCCTGCCATCTCGCAGGGACTGGTGGCAGATGATGAAGGGCATCTCTTCTGCTCTACCGTGTGGAGATGGCCCTTCTCCTGGTAAGGGATGGAGGGAGGCAGGGAGCTGAGGTTTTGCTCCCATCCCAGCTGAGCATCTCACCATGCCTGCTCCACGATGGCAGGGAAGATGGGACAGCAGTGGGACGTGACGACGGAGCAGGTGGGAGATAGGGGGATGCCATGTGGGGAGGATGGGGAGAGGATGGTGTTCGCAGTGGGACGGAGAGATGGAGACGAGGAGGAGCGATGGGGATGGGACTCCAGAATCTCAGAGCCCACAGCAGCCTTGAAGGAGGTGGCAAGCAAAGTGGCAGGAAGCCTGGAGGCACCCTCCTTGCCTTGCTTGCTTCTCAGCAGAGATCCCTGCGTAATTCTGCACAGATTTTAGAGGAAGTGAGGGCAGCTCTGCTTCCTTCTGTCTGCGACCTGCACCGCGTGGCTCGCTGGCACACACGTGTGCACGGGGCACGTCCCCGCCAGCATCCTGCGTGCAGACAGCTGGGCGAGGTGCCACAGCTGCAGCCCAGGGGCAGCACCCAGCTCGGACCCTGCCCTCCTGCCAGCCCGGGCTGTGCTGTGAAACAGAGCAGCGAGAGCTGCGTGGTAAAACAGCAAATTGACCAGTAAAAGAAATCAGTAAATGAAGGGAACAGCTATTAATGTGCCAAGCCAAGATGTGTAATTATACCCTAGGACTTTTCCAAACTAATACATGTTAAAGGTGTAAACCTATTAAAGGAGAGATTTTTCTGTACAGGGAACTTATGTAGATAGAAGGATTTACACTGTATTTTATTCTTGTATTATAAGGTATAAGGAACGTTTGAGCAAATCCAGTCATTCCTATTATTACAATATCATACGTTTTTCATATCGTTTTATGTGGTTCTTCAAAAACTTTGGCACTAATTCTCTTTATATTGTTAGGAATTTTCTTTTAAAAACAGAATTCTTTTTCTCAAATAGTTAATTAGATTTTGAACTTCAAATACAGTACTTTTTTTTTTTTTTTCCTCCCAAGAATAAGGGTGTTAGATCCATTGTGCTGGCCAAATTACAGTTTGGATAGTTACATTCTCTCTGCTTAATCACCCTGCAATTCCATTTGAGGGAAGGATTTGGTGCCCAGGTGTCCCGCGTTCCCTCAGGGCCCCGCGTGGCCAAGTCGCTGCCATGAGGCACCCCAGGCGCGGCTGCATGCAGTGACAGAGCACTGCTGTCCCCTTACTGAGGGTAAACAGCACAGTTCTGCTCACAGAGATGGATTTTTGGGGCACCCGCTGCCCTTCAGCCTCATCCTTCTGGTGAGGAGAAAAGGATTGTGGCAGTGGATCTGGGCAGGAAGCGGCCATGAGCCGCAGCCCGTGCCCGCAGGCAGCAGCCCCCTCTGCCCTGAGGAGGGGAGGGCAGGGAGGACGCTATCCTTGAATCCAGGCCCCATATATTTGGGAACAGGCAAGGATCATGGCATTGCTGCAGGGAGTGTGTGGGTCACTTGCCAGTCCCGTAGGGGTAACCAGGAATCATCTCGAGGGGCTTCTCTGTGTACCTCTGCCAGCACCAAATCCTCTTGGCTTTCATGTTTTGGCCAGCTTTAGAAGTCACACTGTGCTGCTGGGCTTTGGTGTTTTGGAAGCGTGGTGATGGAGCACGGGGACAGCCCCTCGCCCTGCTGCTTCCCACTGGGACCCCAGCGCTGCTTCCAGGCTCCTCCCCAGCACGGCAGCATCCGTGTGCGCCTATCTGACCCCAAGGGCTGGTGCCTGAACACCTCTCCAGGAAGTAACTCAAGTTGTTCTTCTGCATCTGCAAAGTTAGCTTTTTAAAGAAAAGATGAGCAAAAGCTCTTCCCTTACCTGCCTTCTTATAAAACACAAAAGAAGTATCTTTTAGTGGTGGAGGAAAACTCAAACTGAGCCAGCTAAATATACTGTATCATGAAACCTTAGGGACCAGTGAAACGAGAACAGTGGCCCATTACAGCTAAGGAGGTGTTTTATTGAAACTACGCCGACCTGCGTTCCCAGCAGAGTGAGTGCAGAGCAGCGAGGTGCCCAGCGGTGCTGCGGGTTGTTCTCACCACCAAGCCCCAGTGGAGAGCTCGGCACTCGCAGGCTGCGTGTGAGTAAGCTCTGCGATGGGCTGACGGGCGTTTTTACATAAAAGGGCCGTATTGCGTCAGACCTGTTTTAATTTAAATCCGTGGCGATATAGATGTGTGTGCGCACACCTTGCTGTGCAAGCAGGCATGGGTTTTTAGGAAGGCGTGCTTGAGAAAGGTGACTTTTAGAAAGTCGTTTCTTGGAAGGGTGACTTTTGGAAGGGTGTTTCTGAGAAGGGTGTTTTCGAGAAGGGTGTTCTCTCATGGTGGGCGTCAGGTGAGCTGAGAAGCGTCACATCCCCTGGCCACGGAAGGGAGGTGGCGGGGAGAGGCAGTGTCCTGTCACTGTGCTTGTCACCCCGCTGTCCCTGCCCCAGCGGGACGGGGCAGGAGCAGGGCAGGACCTCTCGGTGTGGCCGGGTGTTCACGAGTTAATGCTTCGCAGGCACATGTGTGTGATTGACGTTTGTTTTGTTGATGTTGCCTTCTGTTTCTTTTCTTACCATGGCAACTTTAACATCATGACAGAACACCTACTTTTCTTCTTGGAGCCATAGCTGTTGTCATGCCCAGTAGGTTATTTTGGTACACAGTGATTGATCTTTTAAGGCAGAGGTGTTGCCATCTCCTCCCAGATATCACCTCCAGTATTTCCTCTCCTCAGAAGGAATCTGTGGTTTTCTCTGTGTGAGCACTGTGTTTCGACCCAGGGCAAAAAAATGGAGTTTTAATGGAACCTGCGGCATTTCCTCTACCGTACGTGACATAAATGCTATCTCACATAATTAAGGAAAGTAACAGAGAACAGTTAGTGGTGATTGCCTTTCAATATATTGTGTACTTTGGGGCAGAAAAATAATTTATGAATAACGCCTATGCATAGTTGGAACAATTTGCACACTGTGCTGTGAGTGATGCAGGCCTGCTGGTAGAAGAGTGTGCTAATAAATTTTACTTTGTGGCGGAAACAAGAGATTACAGTTTATTAGGAAAGGAGATGGCAATTTATTAAGATCAATCAAATACGAACGCAGAGCAAAAATGTTGCCGTTTTTATTTATTTATTTATCTCAAAGCATAAAGGGGTGCAGTTACATAAAATTTTCTGTTTACCTGTGATGTTTGATTCATTATTAATATTTTTATGTTTAGAGGGAACCATAATTTTGCTGAAATGTCTTCCATAACTCCTGCACAATCATATTCATAACTCACCTGAATGTTGACACATCCTGCTGTGTATATATAAATTAACTAGTAACACTGGCATTATAAAATGATGCATTAAATGAAGATGTGAATGGTAATTTAAAGCATGCCATGAAGTGAAATTTAAGCCATTGTACAACGCTGAGGGGATTTAAAGAGCCTCCTTCATGCAGAATTTGCAGGGCAATAAGGGAAATGACAGTTTCTCATGCAAAAGAAGAAGTGCAACAGGGACACAAACATTACTGAAATGTTAATTGCTTTGGTGTTCTGTTTTAGTAGAGGCACCATCAGCCTAAAATTCACTTTTCTGCTTGAGAATATTTTACCCTGAGAGCGTTAGCTGAGATTATTAAAAATGACCAAAAAATGTTTACTTTGTACTTTTTCTCAGTGCTTTCTGGATAGTAAGTTTCACTGTTTCCTGTTTAGTCAGTTGTTTTCCCCATTTGTTTTCATAGGTCTTTCAAACAGCAGCAAGGGAAAATGCAGCAGTCTCAAAACAGGAAAATGTGATTTAACCCCACAAAAATGGGCCTGGGGATCCAGGAGTGGGAATAGTATTCGAGACGCCTTTTTCCCTTGTAACTGCAAACAGCAGCTTGCTCTCAGACTGACCTCCCTTCCCCGCCCCGTGTTCGTGGCTTCCTTGTGAATAGAGCCTGTGGAGATCTGTGGGTGAGGTACACGGGGACAGCAACAGGATGAAACCATCTCTTCTGCTGTGTTTGTCTTTGTCACGTTCGTAAGATCCTTCTCTGACTCGGACCTCGGAGCCTGTGTCTGTGCTGTGCTCCAGCCATTTCTTTCCCTGGGTGCTGATCCTGCCACTTAATGCGACTCTGATCTTGGGGGCACCCAGAGCCAGATAGGCACCTTGTCTGCCATGCTCCTTCCCTGTTCGTTTTAATTTGTTATTTTATGTCTTCTGCTTCGAACATCCTTGTCAGATCTGATTGTCCCTGTCTGTGATGACTCTCCGTAATTGAATAGAATTAAAGTGGGAGTTTATGGTTCTTCTTGGTCTTTTAAAATATTTTGCTGGCTTAGAAATGCATTATATTTCACAGTGACCTTAGCAAGTGCTACCATCTCCTTTACTGAGGGAATAGACTGAAGTTTTTAGCCCGCAGCAGATGTTGGCTGAGCTTGCAGGTATGAAGCTTTTATCTGAAAAGGCATAAAACGCTTTAAAAATACTGCTTGCAGGCTCTGTGGGCAGCATCCAGTGCTTAGGCAGCACCTTTCATTTCTCAAATGTTTGGCAAATACTGGTCTAGAGAAGACCCTGAAATGAGCACATCATCCCCGTTTGGCAGGTGAGGAGGCCAAGAAATGGCGGCCATGCCTTTGAGATGGCGGCGTGTGGGCCGCGCCAGGCCAGGGGTGCTGCCGGCAGCTCTCAGGAAGCGGGGCCTGGATGGAGCGGGGCCTGCTGGACAGGACAGGGCCTGCTGGACCGTGGGGCGGCCATTCCCAAAAGCAGACACCCGTGGGAGGCTCGGCCCAAGCTGGGAGTGCTGCTGGTGCCACAGCCAGGCTGCAGCCAGGCCGGGCAGCTCACGGCCCTGTGCCCATGTCACCAGGTCACTCTGCTTCCCCCCTGCAGGGCGAGAAAGGCCTCTGGCAGGGTTGTGAGCCTCGCAGCATCCCTTTTTTGTTCAAAATGCCCTACAACAGAGCTCGATCCGCAGGCATGTGGCCAGGCAGTGACGAGGGCAGGAGGGCACTGCTGTGGTGCAGCCGTGGTGCCTGGGCAGGGCCATGCGAGGGAACCGGAGCAGGAGGTGAGGCTGGACAGGACTGAGGGACACGTGAGTGCAAGAAGCGTGTGCAGGGGGGAACCACGTGGCTGTAGGGACCAGGGAGCACCGCCAGCCCTTCTCAAAGCTGTGTGTGGGGCACGTTAACCCTGCACCCATTCCTCCTTGGCCGTACAAGTGGTGGGCAGTGCTGCTGCAGGGTGCTCCTGGCACCCGCACCGTGCCCGGGATGTGGTCAGCAGGAGAAACTGTAGAGAGGTTGAAGCCTGTGTGTTCCATCATGTATTCCCCAAAGGGGTTGGAGATGCTTGGGATCACACTGAGCCCAGGACAGGAGGGATTCTCTGAAGTGCAGGCAATAATTACTACATGCTCATCGCATGCGTTGCTGATTCCTATCGCTGTTTATTGCCTGGTGTGCTGCAGGCCGTGCGTGGCTGTTTGCTGGCTGTGTGTCCGTGCAATGCCCACAGCTTCCCGCAGCCGCCGTGTCCCCGTGTGCTGACCCGCGGGTGCGTGCCCCTTTAAGAGGCCGTCGCTCTCTGATTCATGTAGGCTGCTGCTGGCAGATTTAGGGTCTTGCAAAAGATGCCCTTAGTCCCTTATTAAATATTCATAAGAGGGTGGGGTCACATTTTTGTGACCTGAAAAAAATCCCATTAATAAATTTGTTATCTGACACGAAAACACTTTAGGGTGGAAAGCAATCCTCATCGCATCCCATTTACCATCGGATCACAAGTTGTCAGTAAATTGGGTCCTTTGTCTTTGCTTCTTGTGAGGTTCTTCAGCAGCACAGCTAATGGGGCTATTGTCTGTCAGCCCCTGGCTCCTGCGAGGAGGTGCTGCCTGCCTGGGGAGCGGGGCCGCGTTGCCGTGTGCTCGGCTGCCACGTGAAAATACAAAGTAAAATGGAAATAGTGGGAAAGATTCGAGCAAAGACAGCAGCCTGGGGCACGCAGCTTTTGGGCAGGAGAGAATCGGTGACGGGGTCGGTAGCAGTCACTGGGCTGGAGATGGCGTGAGGATAAGTTCTGTGTGCGTGCTGAAGTCTGGGGGTGAGAAAAATACTGCTCTGCCCTGCAGCACAGCGGGGAGCTCGCTGTGAGCAGCACCGAGGGGCCCGGGACCCAAACGCTGCAGGCAGACAGGGCTGCTGCTGGGTGCTGAGCCCTGGGTCTGAGCATCCCTGCGATGCTGTGTTGGGGGGGATGCTGGGGGGAGATGCTCCAAGCACCCCAGTGCCCTGGGATGGGTTCCCCTCTGCTTTGTTAGGGGTGAAGGAGGATGTTCCTATTTGCAGGCCAGGCTCAGTGCGAGGGTGATGGTTGGACTAGATGATCTTAGTGGTTTTTGCCAACCTAAGGTCCTGGTGGATGCTTCTCGAGGTTGTTTATTTCATTTTGTGGCATTAAGCCCTGCTGTGCACAGCAGAACTGCTGAGAAAGAGCAAATCCACTTTCCAGGAGAAAGTTAGGAGGAAGGAGAGGCACTGCTCCCCAGCATCATGCTAGCGATGCTCTACTCGGAGCACCGTGCTGGCTGCCAGCACCCACTCCCCACGATATAGCTGTGTTTAGAAGGGGCTGGGGCAGCCGCTCTGAAACACGTCCCGGCACAGCGTGGCGGCTCCCCGCGGGCCGGGCAGCACCAGCAGTACCAGTACGAGCAGTACCAGCACCAGCAGTACCAGCACCAGTACCAGCAGTACCAGCAGCAGCAGCAGGTCAGAGGGCGCGGAGCCCCGCGCGGGAGGAGGGCCGCGCCCGGGGTGCCCCGTTCCGGGGCGGGGTGTGCGCGGCGGCGCGGGGCGGGGCGGG
>WBMW01003346.1:270993-283108 GCA_013396635.1 Penelope pileata
GACTGAATACACTCAAAAAGGGACCCATAAATACTGGAGAGCCGTAGTTAAGAACTTACATGACTGTTTTAAATACTATTGATTTAAACCACTGGCTAGATTTTATGAATCAAAGTGTAATTTCCAAGCTTTGGCTATATTTCTCATCGCTAAAGCACTCTCTCTTGTGTGCCTTTAGCAGCTTTCCAGACATTCAACACGGGATTAAATGATAGTAGTTACGATGATCAATAGGTTAAGACCGGTACAATCACTCTTACCGCTAATGACCTCGGTAGTAATGGGTAATAAAGTGTGGGCTATAATAGCCTATTGCTGGTGCTGCATGCCCTTTGATTCCTAGTATTACCGGGGACTAGCTACATGAAAAAGTTGGACGTTGGGAGTTAAGAGAGTGGATCTATAGGCCATAATTCTGAACTGTTTAAAGGCCTCCGCCGGGGCGGGTGCCCACGCGGGCCCGGGGCGCGCGGTGTTGGCTGTGCCGTGATGTCGGGTTGCTCTGGGTGTCTCTGCAAAAGGTTTCTGTGAGGTGCTCCCGCCGTGAGCTGAAGCACGGGCTCTGGGGAAACGTGGCTGCTCCCTGCGCTAAGGAATTAAAGGCAGGAGCTTCCGTGCGGGGTGTGAGAGCGTGGCGTCAGCCGGTAAAACGAGGTTGAGCGGAGCAGCACCGACCTGTGCTCCTAGGTGGGCCTTGTTGATACATACATCTCCGGGTGTTTGTGTACAGATGGATGGGCTTTCTCCCTTGCTGGTTAAGTGCTTCTATTTGAGCAGAGCATTGAGCAGCTGGGAGATTCTTCACCGGAAGGTACGTGGCCGCTGTTCAAAGGCAGGGCCGAATCCCGCGATTTATCCTGAGATAAACGTGCAGAGGAGCCGTGGAAGTGACTGGGAGTTGTCTCCGCATCGCTGCCGGCAGAATGCGGCCCTTGGTATTAATCACCGCGTGTAGGGTTTACAGCACCCCACCCTATTCCTGTCTGTATCCCTGCTTGTCGTCATAAATCTGACTGAGGAGTATTTGTGTTGTATATCTTCCAAGAATGGCACAGAAAACGTACTTAAACATGCTTCCTTTTCTGTTTGCTCAGTCCAACTTCAATGGAAGGTAGTACAAACCCCAGGGTAAAGTAAACTTCTCTGGGGATGGAAATAACGAAGGTGAGTCACGCTTCGGGGCGAAGATAGTGACTGCAGCGTTTAATGAAATAATTTTCTGCTCCCAGAAAAGTTTTTAACAGACTGTGGTGTAAGATGCTGTGAATTAATGGGATTGCCCGTGCCGATGGCTCTGTGTCCTCGGAGCTCGGGATGAGGCGGTGGCTCTCCCTTGGACACAGCCAGTGGGAATGGAGGGACCGAGTCTGTCCCCTCCTTGAATCCCCGTTTCCCAGCCCTCAGAGCTGCCTGCCCCAGCGTGGGCCACGTGAGGTCCAAGCTGGGATGCGGGGAATTCACGCTGGGTCCTGGTGGGTTGGTGGTGATGTGATTTCAGCTTGCTGGACGTGCCTCAGGCACGTTTTGTAGGCAGGGTCTGGCCCGGGCGCACGGCGTGTACACAACAACACTGGGTGATGTGCGGTGTACATCAGTCTGACCTTCAGGAACCATTTTTAGTTCATCAAAATTAGTGGTGCTGAGAAATCAGGACATCAGTGCATAATGACTGTGAAATTAGGAATGAGAGCTTGCTATGCAAATGACAGGACAAATCATGTGAAAAAGTCAAGATAAACTGCATATTAAGACATTATGTTACATAAAATTAATACTGCATTTCTCTCTTGCTTACTACTACCCTGGAAGATTTTTTTTTTAAACTCTTTTATCTTCTGATCAGCTATTGTCTGCTGATTTTTTAAAAAGCGGTGCGCAGAAAAAGTGCTAAACATGTTATTACCTTTTATTGTAATACATGAGATGACAGGAGATCCTTTTTAACAAAGTATATCCTTTACTGCTTTTAGTTTTGTGCTGTCATCTATTTGATCTGAAACTATAGAAAAGTAAGGTGCTTAAATATTACTGTTAAAACTCATAGGGTTTTGTCTTTTCCTCTATTGTTTTATTTCTTCCTTTTCTTTCCCTTTTTTGGGGTGGAGGATAGAGGGGTGGGTTTCTGGGGAAATAGTCTTCTTGCATTACTGGGACTGACAAAATGGTTCTCATGTAGTCTGCAAATTAAACACAAGTGCAGTGATTATTTTGAATAGCTAAATTACATTCTAGAAAGCTTGCAGAATTCATAGCATTGTCATTAGGTATCCGCTTGAATACAATTTGTGTAACCTTGGCCAAGACAGCCTGTCATTTTAATGTCAGTGTTTTATCTGAACAAGACATCATCCTTTCAGATACAGTGTACAGGTTCCTTGCAAAGATGCCCGTGCAGAAACGTGTTAACAGTTGCAAATATGAAATGCTATCAAGTTCATCACTGTAGCTGTTTGTCACTGAAATGTCATGGAAAGCGGCTTTTAATGGTATCTCACATAATATGAAAGAATTGAAGACATCTGTATGCTGGGTGAATATGGAATGGTAAAGACATCGTCGCAGGGCCTTTCTGTTAAAATTGCATAGGAGTGTAGTGCTGTTATTCACATCGCTGAGCCTTCCTTCAATTTTCTTAAAAACCTGTCGTAATAGGGTCTAGATCCCATCAGCGCGGGATACTCGGCTCTTGGATTTCTGTAGGCAGGGAGGGGCTTTCCAGGAGGAAAAGCACTGAGCTGACAGTTCCTTGTAAAAATAAATAAATCTTAACAGGTTTCGCTGTATCGCTGTCTAAAGAATTCCCGTTGCAGCAGGGCCCTGCAGAGAGGGAGCCGGGTCCCTCCGTGCTGGGGGCGGGCTCGTGCCTCCCGCAGCGATGCTCCCTGACCCCCGCTCTGTCTCCCCTGCAGGTTCCCGTGTCGGTGGCTATGATGACACCTCAAGTGATCACTCCCCAGCAAATGCAGCAGATCCTCCAGCAACAAGTGCTAACCCCCCAGCAACTCCAAGTCCTGCTCCAGCAGCAGCAGGCACTCATGCTTCAACAGGTAATTGTTGCCTTTGCAGCCCCTGGCGGGCTGGGGGGCTTCGCCTCCCGACGCGTTCCCGGGGAGAGCAGCTGCCCACGTCTGGGGGTCGGTACCGCGGGGCAGCCATGCTCTGAAATGAACCGACTGCTCTTTTGTTTTTAGTTCTAGAAATAGCTACTGGAAACAAATCCAGGGAGCAGCGCTAGGAGTATTTCCAAGATCAGCTAAATAATACAGCTGCATATTTAAGTGTCAGGACTTCAGCAGATGTCCCTCTTGCTTTTGCCTGCATCCCCCGGAAAGTATGGTGTGCCTTGATTAATTGGAATAAATGAGGTAGTAGGGCGATAATTCCCATTTTAGACCTTGCTACATCCACGTGGGACCATAAAGGGCTGTTGAGGCGGTGGCGGTGAAAGTGAAGACGTTTGCAAGCCTTAATCCGTTCAGTTTCAGCCAGCGTGCGCTGTCGTTGTTTCTCTGTGCCCTGCATTGATGCACGGCCCTTTTTCAGCTGCGAGTTGGCTGCCAGCACAACCCGAGGCTGACTTGCTGCAGGGCACAGCTCAGCATGGGCTCGCGGGTCAGGCTGACAGGAGCACCCACCAAACCCCAGCTCGCGTGCCCCCTCCTCGCTGCCTCCATCCCGCACGGCAGCACAGTGTGCGCGGCGTGCGGCTGGCAGCAGGGAGGAGGAGAGTGTTTCCCAGGATGTCTGTGCATGTATTGAACAACACTTAATACAGTCAAACCCTATCATTTAGAAAGCATGTGTGTTTCACAACAGAGATTCGCCAGGCTCTCTCAGCAAGGGCATTTTGGCTTTGTTGTTACAATCAAAGGTCATTCCTTGCCTTATTTTAATTAGTTTGTGTAGAAAATGGTATGTTTTTCATCAGTTCATTTTGGAGATTACTTTTCAAACGATAATGCCAAGAATAGTCAGTGTGCACTGAATTTATTGTCGAGTTTCAAACTAAAGGTCAGACCATTACAGATAAAAGGATGCTATTTTTCAAATCACAGTTTGTGTATTACACCAAAAGGGACACTGAATTGGCTCTCCACTTTGTTACTTACCATCTTTCCTTTTCTTTGTAGCAGCAGCTTCAAGAGTTTTATAAGAAACAACAGGAACAGTTGCAGCTTCAACTTTTACAGCAACAACATGCTGGAAAACAGCCTAAAGAGGTACAGACAATACCCATTTTACTTTCAAACCACAGATCCCAGAGGACTGTCTAGTGGCTATTAAACTGTCATTCATCTTATAAATGATTGCACAACTGAACTGACTCTATCGGGTCTCAGCTTTCAGATTTAGAGTTATTGTCCTGTTTTCGCCTGTATTTTCCTGTGCTTTCCATTTGCTTGCTGCCACATATTTTATAGCCAGGGACCATGCCTTGATGTTTGGTATGAGTGCTGGAGCAAGCATCTAGACTTGTATCTTGGGAGAGTGCTTTTGGAAGTTAGTTACGCTGTAGAGGGGAGGGGGCAAGGAAGCAGGCCGAGATGTGGGGCTGTCCTCTCCAAACAGGGCAAAATTCTGAGATCTTGAGCTTGGACTTGCGGTTTGCAACCAGAGAGGTTTGCCCCTTGCAGCTCAGCAGAAGGGACCGTGCTCAAGCAATGTTTGTTGTGAGCAGCAAGGGCTGAAATGCAGAGGTAGAACAGGAATGCCATCCCATCGCAGTGTGTCGTGCCTGGGTGCTGCCAAGTGCTGTGCTATGCGGTGGGTCAAGACCTCACTCCAGTGCCACCATGATCCATGGCAGGAACAGGATGGCCAAGGTGGTTTCTGCCCATACTTCAAACACACTTCTCGGTTCTAAGTATCTGATGCGTTCTCACTTTGTTGATTTTGGTGTGCTTAAATTCAGTTGTGCCATAATAACATTTATTTTGAAGGCACCAAGTTTACATCTGTAGTCCCAAGGAGTTTGAGACTTGACTCTGAAATCAGCAGTGGCCTGGGTAGATCCTAGAAAGCTGCCTGGTGGCACGAGACGCTGCGCGATGCCCTGCGATGGTGGCAATGGTCCTCTTGCCGATCGTGGTGCTTGAAGCACGTGTCGGTTTCTCACCCCCAAAATTTCAGTGCCACCTGTGCCAAGTTTCAACCCGGAGTGAATTTTTCCAGCTGAGTTGTAAACCCCTGAAAATAGGGGGTTTATAATGGAAACGCTGACACAACCTTAACCATAGCGCGCTTACGGGCGCCTCTATAATAAAAAGGGAACAGATTAAAAAGTGTCTAAAATGTAAATCTAAAGGACTAACAGTAATTAAAATGGAAATGGCACAGGGAGGGAAGGCATGTAATTGTGAGATATCACTGTGCAGAATGCTCTCAGCTTTGTTTTGCTGGCTGTTTTTCTAATTCAGTAGGGCTTACTCATCAGTGGCAGTTCAATGCGCGTTAATGACTCTGGGATGCAGGCATCACTCTGGACAAAGAAATGATTATTGTGCGGTCAAAAGAAGTTCAAAGACAAGAAGGGAATTTCAGTTTTTTCCTTAGAGATCCACATTCAAGAGCATATAAATTAAGCCAAATGTTAAAAACCACAGTCTGAAAGCTGACTTCAAAGTCACAACTCTCTAATTAATGAACTGCGAGCTTCAGTTTGGACAAGTCGTGGTTTGATGCGCCCATAAATCAACATGACAGGTCTGTTTCACAGTCTCAGACAGCGCTTGTCATTGAGTCACATCAGATGTAAACACAGCAGAAAAAAGAGGGAATATGAAGGAGGTGCAATTGATCAACAGAATTGGTAAAAACCCACTTTTGAAACGCATTATGCATGATCACAGGAAATGGCGATAGCCTCAAGAGGCTTTCTCCTTCTGCTGTTGCTTTTTTGAATCAGATTTCTAACAGCCTTCAAAAGGGAGAATAAGAATTATGGAGCTTCTCCCCTGTGGCTGGCAGGCAATAACCCCCTGTTGTTATTTTGTGCTTCTTTCTTTTCAAAGGCGTCAAAATTTAGTTTTTTAAAGATCTTTAACTCTATATTTGAAGACAAACAATAAAGGGCTGCCACTGTCATTCTTATCAGTTACCAGGGATTGTATTTTTTCTTTCTGTTGCCACTTCTTATTAACCTCTTATTTGGTCTATTAGACATAGTTTTGAATGCAAGCCTGCATGCTGGGAGAACATGAAAGTTCAGATGAGCTCAGAGGGCAGATAAAGAAATTTGAAGGGGAAAGTTGCACAGCAGAATGAACGATAAAAGTTAACTCTTCTAAATTGCTGTTGTCAGACAGGAGAGCATCTCAGACACAAAGATGAGGGCTTGGAGCTTGAAGAAAAAATACTTTGTGTTAAAAAAGACGAGAAGGCAAGTTAGACAATGTGATGGCATTTCAATATCTAACACACTGATTTACTGTGGTCACACTTCTGATATTGCGCTATCGGAGTAACAATAAGAAAAGACTCCTTCCTGTTTTAAGAAGAGCATTTTAACATGATAGCGGTGAAGAGAACAAGGGGCCCAAGTCTCTCCAGCTTTTTCTAGGTTTTGGTTTTGTTTTTCTGCTGAGGGTTTCAGCAGAGGCCCGTTTGCAGAGCGTGCTTCATCCCGCCGGCTTGCCTGGCCCCATTTTCCCCATGTCGAGGAGGTTATTCCGGCTACATTAGCATGCGAGTGGTGGTCCTCTTTTTTTTTTTCTTTCCTTCCCCCGCTGTACTCAGAATGACAGCGGGTCACCGAGCGCACCGTGCGGCGGCGGGGACCGATGGCTGCGCTGCGGCCGCCGTGCGTGTCTGTACGCTGACAGATGGAACGAGTGTACCCATCCACGTCATTCTGCCATTCTGCGAGTGCCCAAAAGAAGGCAAACCCACCCCGTCCCCCCAGCCCCATGGCTGGAAGAGCCCGGCCGTGAGGTGGTCTCCCCACACGGGGCAGGCCGCGGGGAGGTGCGCGTACAGGCCTGGCCTGCGGCCTGCTCCCGGCCCCCACCGCCCCGAGCGGGACGGGCTGTCTCCTGGGCACGGCCGTTTGTCCTCCAGCGGTTGTGACAGTTTATGTTAGGCAGCAGGGAGGGACCGAAGAAAGGAAAACAGACCTTTGACAGCAGCTTTAGGGAGGGGACCAAAAATGCAAGTTTTATCAGGATATTTCAGCATTTTAACACTGACTACTGACCTGACAACAGGACTGCACTGAGACCTTTTTTGTATGCATTCAATTGTGAGAAGTAAACAAACTGACTTGTATCCTGTGTTTGGTAACTGGGTGGGGAGCGCAGTTTGGCAACGTGTGTTGCTTTTAAATTCTTTCTTGGACAATGGGCCTTGTATACTTTTATATCCTGGCTTTTCAAAGTGGAGGGCGTTCAAGAGCTTTTCTTGGGATAGCTGAGGAGACAACCACAGGCATCAGTCAATTTATATAAAATTGTTGGATTTCTTTTTTTTTTGTTTGTTTGTTTTTAATGCCAACTTTGCACTCAGATGGCAAATAGGTAAAACACAGGTTACTGTAACTAATTTATGTTGGTTTACAGAACACAAATACCACTTGTATGGCTACACTATGTATTAATTATACATACATGTGCAAAGTGAACATCTGTGGAGGCGAGCATTACTCTGACTCCTGTGTAACTGCCGGTGCAGCTCACATTCGTCCGGTCCTGTTGCAACAACTGGATCTGCCTGAGCAGGCTGTGGCAGGGAAATGGAAACTCTCCAAGTTCCAGTAGAGCCAAACACTTATTTGTGTAACTGTTCTCGAAGTTATAGATTTTCTTTGGAAATAAGAAAAATTAACTTGCCTGTCAGTACCGTTGTAGGCTTGTAGTTGGTTGTAGCATGAAGATTGATGGGGTGTGGAAGTACAAAAACAGCTATTGAAGGAATTTAATAAAAATAGTTGCTTTGCCCTTAACGTTCCCCAATAATTTTTTATTTAAAATAAAAAAGCACCATGGCTGTGTCACGTTTGGCGTGGCAGTGCCTTGGCAGAAGGTGGGGCCCCGGCCCCTGGCTGGTGGCCGTCAGCCCTGCTCCTCTGACCCGGGTGGATTTTTCCTGCTTGACACCAGCAGGGAACGGGGCCAGCGATCCTCTGCAGCGATACCGGGGAAGGGCAGCAAAACGCTCCTGATCGGGCTGGGATTCGTTTGAGAAAGTGTGTAGTTTTGTAAGAGTTAATTTTCTTTCCATAATTGTTAGCCATAATGTGTATAAGACCTCCACCTTGATACGATTCCTAGCAGATTAGGGATATTAGATAATTTCCTTCTATTTATTGTACTCCTGCACTGTATTATCTTTCTATCACTCAGATAATTACTAAGGAAATCTACATTAATTTTTTTTGGCTAGCACAAGGAACTGCTAAACACTGGCATGATGTATTGATGTTTTACACAACAAAAGTTTTCCTCCTGTCATTGTACAATAAATAAAAAGATATTTATCAAAACGCAAAGCCTTTCATGGATTTTAAAGAACAAAGCAAATAAAACACAAGATGAGCATGGAAGCAGAACCTAGAGGCTTCCTTAACTGCACAAAATTAAGGACTCAGAAGCCTGGAGTACTGTACATATTAAACACTCACATTCAAGTAAGATGTTGTTTGCTAAATTATGAATGTGTGTAATTAAAATCTAGTGGCTGTTTCTATGAAAGATTTACAATGTTATTTCATCGTTTGTCATGGCTAATTAACAATATTAGATGAAGTTTTTCTTCTTCAAAGGTCTGATTTTTTCTCATTTATTTATGTCAGAAGTGATAAACAGAGTAGTTAAAAGCTTCTCTGGGTACAGTAGTGAGAAAAGCAACATGTTCTTTTACACCTTGAAGGTTCAAGGTTCGTGTCCCTGTGGAGTGAAGCAACTCCGTCTTCTTTATAGTGAGAATAATTAAAAATTTCAAAGCACAGAAGTGGCAGCCTTAAATACAGCAAAGAATAATTCTGAACATAACAGTATTGTTGCTTGATGGATGGATAAGAGAGAGTAAGTATAAAACACCATAAATTCAGGCAGTTGTATTGCCTTAATCGTGGAGACGACCCTTGCATGAGCAAACAGAGCAGAGTACAGGGTTGTTTTTTGTGACGTCCAAGTGTGATGTGGTTACGTGGGGTTGCTCTTGCATTGCATGTGTTCTTTGCTTTGAAGAATTGCCCAGGACTTTAGCAGCTGCCAGCACAGTTTGCCTTATCCACTGCTGAAAGGCAGCCACGTCTGGGGTAAAGCACGACCACCTGAACCAAGAAATACTGCATGTGTTTTCAATTGGGAGTGCAGAAGGGATTTAGGTGGGATAAGAGTAATTGCTGGAGGTAGAAATTGACTGCAGCCCTGTTGTTAGCTCCAGCACCTACGGAAGCCTTGATACTGGGTGTGGGCTCGCTGCCATTCCTCAATACCAAGCGACTACAATCAGGAGTTGCGGTGTGTTGAGACAAGAAGCCCTGAAGTCCTCTGTTAATGCTTTGCTCTGTATTGACAAATGTGCATTTTTTTTTTCTTTTCCAGCCCCAGCAACAGCAGGTGGCTACACAGCAGTTGGCCTTTCAGCAGCAACTCTTACAGATGCAGCAGTTGCAACAGCAGCACCTTCTGACTTTGCAGCGTCAAGGGCTGCTAACGATCCAGCCTGGCCAGCCTACTCTGCCTTTGCAGCCCCTTGCACAAGGTAGGTGAGGGCTTCAGGAGCTGCCGAGCAGCAGATAGGATGTGCACACAAAATTGGCACTCAGTAAGACAGAGATCTCACTGACTCGCAAAATAACAAGGAGAGAAAGACCCTGACAGGCAGGGCGGGCATTGTAAGGGTATTTCTGAGAAGGGCAGCGCTGAAATTGTGGGCCGCTCTTGTTAGTGGGAGGCAGGTGGTTTAGAGTTTGGATTCAATTTGCACAGCTGTGTTCTGGTGGACTTGAAGCTGCTGCTTGCACTATCTGGACTCAAAATCCTCCACAGGAGGCTCCCTAATAAATTTTTGGTGCTGGGTTCATGCTTGGGATAGCATGAGAGTAGCTTTTCCTTCACTTTTTTTGATGTGCTGTCTTGGCCCTTTCTGGCTCCATGGCTGGCGCAGAGCTGGGTGCAGAGCAGTGCTGACTGCACGCTGCTGAGTGTGGAAATGTGATTGCCCTTTTCTGCAGCTGCAAGGGGAAGGCGGCAGTGTCTCCTCTCTGTGCAGGTTTATCTGTCCTTCATTTCACTGTCTGTGTACATCATAGCTTCATTCTTCTCTCACACTGAGGTAAATTGGGATTATCTCCATTTAATTTTAATGGTGTTATACTGGTGTTACTGACAATTAGATCCTCCTACATCTTTATTCAGTCCTGCGCTCTGCAAGAAGTTCCTGATTTACTGAAATCCCTATTTTTTTAAGATATCGATACATCGAAAGCAATAGCTTCTCAAATCACAATACTTTTGACAGTAATTACAACCTGGATTCTTTATTCTTTCTCCTTGGCTTCATTATTTTTTTCTTTCATTTTTTTTTTTTTTCCAGCTGGGTTTGGGAAGCCTTGGGACCTTTTAACAGACTTGCCTGAGCTCTGGCTGTTGTCATTAAAGCAGGTGGTTCAAAGCTGGCATGGCTCAGGGACGACCAGGTCTATCAGCTAAGATGCTGGCATTTCTCAATAGCTGTTCTTTTTCCTTCCCTTTGCCCCATAATAAATTTAAACACCCACCTCAACAACTGGAGTCAGCTCAGCTTGAAATGATTTGGGCTCTTCAGAGCAGCCTTAGGGCTGCTACTGGTTGCTAAACCATATAATGAATTTACATTCAGCTCTGTTCGGTTAAATGGGGTGGGGGGTGAAATTGCTTCTGTTCTTCACCCTCCTTTTTATGCGTACAGAGCTGCAAAAAAGAGAGCAAGATGGCTGGTAAATATTAACGGACATGGACAGAGGGAGACAAGAGCTGGTGAGCAGAGACTGCTCTGCCATGTGGCTGGCGTGGTTTATTGAGGCTTGGTTTTCAGTTTTGCAAGACCCACAAAGGTGTTTGAGCCCCTAACCCCTGTTGTGGGGAACCCACACTTCCCTGAGTTCAGTTTTAGCACATCCCAGGACCAGACCCCGATGTCCTTGTCCTGCATACCTGATGGGCACGTTTGGGCCCGGGACAGGCGTCTGTCTGTCACCATCAGTGCTGCGTGGTGGGGAAAGGCATGAGATGACTTTGGGAAAATGGGCATGTAGGCTAGTGCCGTTTATACTTGCAGAATGTTGTAACGTGCATTAATTACGCTTCAGATTTATTGTTGGAAACATCACAAGCTGTTCCCACACGCCCACTGGACTCCAGCTTCAACCTTTCTAATTTTTCCCACAGCTCCTATACTATTAAGTTTGCTCAGTAAGGTTCATTGTATAGTACATCAGTTAAGCTGTCCAAAGGAGGGCAATTGGGCAGTGACAAGACACGCTCATGTGTAATGTGAAAGAAATGAATGTGGTGATGCATGAAGTGTAATCTGTGCAGTAACACATCGGAGACACCAGTAGGTAATTCAGCAGTCGTGGCATTGATTGATACGGTTAGCAGCCGAGTGCCACTGTTAGTCCTCGCCGCGTTGGGAAGAAGCCTGTTTAAAGCCAGAGGGGTGCCAGACCAACACAAACACAAACAGGAGGGCTGGTTCAGCTGCTCCGTGCGGGGAGGTGAGCGGCGGGGCACGGGGCTGGCTGGGGAGGAACCGGAGGATTCCGGCAGCTTGCAATCCAGTGCGATTTTTTTTTATCAGAGAGACGATGGCTTAAAACTGATGTCATTACGAGGTTTAAATCAACTTTCTGCTTGCTTGAACATGGTCACCTGGGTATGGAGGTACAAGGACACAAAGAGGTTGAGCAACTCTGTTTGTCTTTGAGCCGGTGATACCTGGGGTTGGGAAATTGAGTTCCGTGAGCAGTAATCTGTCAACTGTCCCCACAACATACATTTTTTAAACCTGTGCCTACATTTTCTTTCATAATGAAGGGGACTGGTTGTCCTGAAAAATGCAATGAGGAGCCAGGGCTATAGTTTAAAATAATTGGTAATGGACACTTCTTATTTTAAAAAAAAAAAAAAAAAAA
>WBMW01003346.1:283146-305646 GCA_013396635.1 Penelope pileata
ATATCATCCCTTTTGTTTTCAGAACAGTTGGCAAGAGTGAGACAAATACTCTCTATGTGCATATAAAGAGAAAAATCCAGCCCTCTCGTTAATGTAGCTATGCATTTGGTTAAGAGCATTTTGCTTTTTATTCCCAAGTATCTATAATAACAGTAAATGTTTAGAGGGAGAGAATGCTACTTCACAAGTGATTTTTGCTGTGTTTTTAGAACTAATACACCATTCAAAGCTGTATTTTAGTTTGCGTGCTCACCTATTGTCTTACAAAATAGCACATCCTTTAATGTTATATTTGTGTAATTCTTGCTGCTTTGTATTTAGACATCTATAATCTAGATTTTACATCTGTACATAGCAGCAATTTAAAAATAAACCACATTTCAACGGTGCTGTGAGAGCTACATCTTTAGTATCTGTAAAATGAAACTGCAAATCACACTTCAGCTCACCAGCGAGTGAAAATAATGGGACTGGGACACCCAGTTCCTGCGACTCCATGGGGCTGGCAGCCCCAGCTCTGAAGCCCGTTGCTGGTACGCACGAAGTCACGGCACAGGCAGGAGTGGTCTCGGGTAATTGCAGTGCAGTTCTGGGAATCTGACTTAAAATTTAGTTCTTGCTATTAAAATGAGACTGTTAAATGGTAAATTGCATAATTTATTGCAAGTGTTCGTGGATCTATTCCACGTGCTTTTACCATTTGCTCTATTATTTTATTTAACCATTTTGCTGGATGAGTAATGAGCACACCTTTCAGCTGCCCAATTTGACAGGCTAGTTAGGAATGCTCTTCAGAATTATTCTAAAAGAACTAAATGTGGGGAAGGCGAAGGGAGGCTTTTTAAATTTTCATTTATTTATTTAATCAAGTGATGTCAGCGATGCGTTCATTTTTGAGCGATGCGCTGTGCGCAGGCAAGTTTGACATCACAGCTAACTCTCCTCTAATGTCATCCAGGCTGAAATCCTTATTATCTCTAATTTTTTTGCCCCAAATGGGGTGTTTTGTATTTCTCCTTCAATATATGCCATAGCTCTCATTAGTGCTAATAAGAGTTACACTTGTATGGGAAGTTAGAACAACCCCCTTGACTTTCCGAGGCTCTACAGAGAGGTATGAATATTGGATGTTTGGATTTTAACAGCTGTATCACTTGCAAGCTTTTCCTGCAGATGAAGTAGATCCAGCAGTGACCGGGAGGGAAAGGAAAGGAGAAAGGAAGGATGGAGAAAGGAGAGTGGGTGCTACCCCTTCTCCAATTAAAAAATGACTTATCCACAAATCCAGATAGGGGTGGGGAGGGGGGGAAAAAAAAAAGGCAGTCATTCTTTCCCTATTTGCTTATTCTTGAAAATAAAAATAGGTGTCGACTCATACGGTCTCATATCAATATGTTATCATCAACAGACAAGTCTATTCACTATTGTTTCAACTGAGTAAACAGTGGCGTAAGGGTCAGGCACGCTCGCAGGTAATTGTTGGTGTGCAGACAGTCCTGTCAGGGCTGTTAGCTAAAAATACATCCCACACTGTCACCTCGCAAGGTGTTTGGAAATAATAGCCCAGATGCAGCAAAACAGGACATAGGCTTGTGTACTGACCTTTTTCTTTGTTTAATTTGCTCTGAGGTTTAATTTCAGGGGACGAGTAATAATTGAATATGTCTAATAACTAAATGCTCATTTGGGACAAAATCCATCAAAACGTAATTGGCATTTGGTTCTTATGAAAGGAGAGTGACGTGGCTTGAGAGCAATGGATGTGTCCTAAGAATATCTGATCACTTAATGTATAAATTGAAGCCTCTTTTATAATATATATTAATTGCAGATACTTAAGGATTTTAGCATTTTTTTTGTAGCGAACCGTTACCGGAGACCAACTGTTTTTGTTAATGCTACTCTCAGAAAGGCGGGGAAGGTTATTGGTCTGTCGTGCAATAATTTACTCCTCTTTGATATGCAAACGATCCACGGTGAATATAAAAAAATCCTATCAGACTCATTTCACAGTTCTTAACCACTTAGATTCTCTGGAGTCTATCGCCTCATTAGACCAGTGCTCTCCAAAGCTAGCATAATTAAAATCTTTAACAGTTTAGCAAAGTAAAGATGTTTGGCTGATCACGTTGAGATGATTATCTATCCATTGTATTCTAAATGACAAAAATAAATTAAATTTAGACCTTGGCATTTTTTATTATGTGTTTCAAATGAATATAATGCATACTGCCTTTTTTTTTTTTTTTTCTATTTCAATACCTTAGGTTTGGTGAGATACGTGGCTGTTTGAGCTGCTGCTGTACGCTCAGAAAATGGCAGATTTCCTTAGGATAGCTCCAGTGCCACAATGTGCTGAAACAATGAGCAGTCAGCCAAATGACCTCGAAGCACACTGATGAGAAACCTCTTTAAAAACACACAGACACGGGCTTTTATTTTTTTTTTTTCTGAATGTTTCAGCGATGCGTTTCTACTGCTCGTTTTTCCCATGGCCTTCTGTAAGAGCGCTGCAATAGTCTTCAGTTTGAGGACTTGCTTGGTCGTGTCACAAACATCACCTTTACCCAAACCCATGATCTCAGTGGCAGCCCATGCCATGCTGACATGCGTGCCCCCTCGCTCCAGGCTCAGATTTAGCCCCCTGGAGTTTGCAGAGTTTTCACTTGGTCTGTTTACCGAATGCTACGGACGTGTCCCAAGCCCGGTGTCCATTTTGGCACAATAAAAAAACATTTTTTTATTTATCTCTCGAAGCTTATTTTATGTTTTCATTTTACTTTTGAATGGCTCATTAGCATTGATCTAAGAAATGACAGTAATAATAGTGTTACTTGTATAGAAAGTTACACAGTTTTTCAGTAGACACATCCATCAATTAAGTGAGCAGTTCGAGAAACCAAAATTAATGAGAAAGATAGGTGTGTTAATGAAATAATCATAGTATAATCAATTTGACTGTTAAAATTTGAAAAGCATTTCAGGAAGACAATATGAATTCATAATTTATGTCTAAAAGTGATTAATAAAAACTGTATTTAATAACAAAGCTATTTGTCATCATTTAAAACTTAAGCACAAAATTAGTCATATTGTGGCTCGTGTTGTCATAATAATAAAGCTGAGTATTTTTTTTTCCCCCAGATCTCCCTTCCTTTTAAAAACAGGTTAGAAAGTATTTACTTTCCTTAAAACAATAAAAAACAAACTGAAGGGAGAGTTGTCCAGCTGACTGCAGAGCAGCCCTTGGCCGCCCTTGCTGTGAGCTCGGGGATTTCTGCCTGAGTGGGGACCGGGCCCTCTGCTCTGACAATGACGAGAAGTAATAATAATTCACCCGCTGGTGGGAGGGTTGTGTGGTGTGGGTCTCCTTCCCCCAGCCCCAGATTTTGCCTTGGATAGGTGTTGCAGGTATGACCCCAGAAAATGCAGCAGGAGACGTGCGGTGTTCGGGATGAGCCTTTAGTTATTAAAAAAAAAAAAATACATGCACGCAAACACGCACACACGCAGAACTAACACTAGGCTTTGTTTACTGACTCTTTGATTTAATTACTGTTTGAAGACGGCCGAATTAGCTGTTAATTGATTTAATTATCCAATTTGTTTGTTTCAGGCATGATTCCAACAGAACTGCAGCAGCTCTGGAAGGAAGTGACAAGCTCGCACACAGCCGAGGAGGCAGCCAGCAACAACCACAGCAGCCTCGACCTGTCCACCACCTGCGTCTCCTCGTCCGCACCGTCTAAGACCTCCTTAATAATAAACCCACACGCGTCAACCAACGGACAGCTATCGGTCCACACTCCTAAACGGGAGAGGTAGGTGCCGGAGGAGTTCCCACCCGCCCGCGTCTCTCGGTGTGCCTGAAGTCGGGGCAGAGTTGTTGGGAGCGGTGGCCAACCGCCTTGGCCTCGGTTTTGTCCTCCACATCTGATTTTGGCGTGGTTGAATGGAGTCTCCACTGGGCAGAATATGCTCCTTTTGTTCAGACCTTTGTGGCTCGTTAATTGGATCAATGTGGGCACAATTAGCTAATTAAAAGAGCATTGGATAAGTGTTTGGGGGGAAGTGTGAAGAGCGTAGCTGTTTTTTTGAGTTTCGCCTCACGGGTGGTGTTACTCTTGATATGCTTTGGATTTGCAGATGGGAGGTGAGAAAAAGGCACTTGGTCACTGCAGGCTGTTGTGCCACACGTCACCCACTTCGCTGCCAAATTTTGGCACCCCAGCTCATCTAAGACATTTGCCTTTTTTTCTCTGTATTTACTTGCTTTTGCAAAGCAGGCTACACTTGAGTTCTCTAGGTTTCTCTAAAACAAAGTACGTTTTCTAAGTGCTGATAAAATTAGCTAACTGGTGTTGTTTGGCTTTTAAAAGTGTGAGTTAATTTATACGTGCTAGGCTCGCTTTGTTAGAAGAAATGGCTTAAATCAGGGGTTGTCTGTTGACGTGCTTCTCAGCTTCTCAGCTTCTCAGCTTCTCCGCTTTATTCGCAAGGATGCTTTATTGCAGGTTTGTTTCTTTACACCTCCAGATTTCACTGAGGCGTGTCTAACAACATAACTTTTGCTCGCGGTGAGATAGACGGGCCCGGGCGCCAGGGCCGCAGGCGGCAGCAATGCCGGCGCTGCGTTGGAGGAGAGGGGTCTCGGGGAGCATGTGAGCATCCTCGTCGGGCTTCTTTGCATTCAGGAGAGTCCCTTCACCCACCTAGAAACGTTACATCAGACGCCAGTGAAAGCCGGGTTTTATGGAAACTGATGGCTTTGTCTTTCCATCCTCCTTTCATTCATTAGAAAGAGGATAATGGAATTTTTAAGCCATAGAGTTTATATTTCTGGTGGCCTGAATGTAGATTGATAGGGAAGCTATATAAATACCTCTTACATCTTTCTAATATTAAGAAAATAGTGCTGTTGGGAATAGATAGGTTTTAAAGAAGAACACACAGTGTTTGAATGGACTGCTGTGTGCATAAGGCAGCGTTTTTTGTCCATTGCAAGGATGTGTGGCAGAACATTGGTGTATGCATGTACAATAGATGCAAGTGTCAAGGACATGGTTTTCGTGAAGACTTACATGGGATGCTAAAAACAAGTTGATGTTTATTAAATGATTAAGTTCTCTTTTCGCTGCCTACAGAACTGAACAAGATGGTTTTATGACTTCCCAATGATTTTTTAATCTATGTTTTCCTTAGTTTATCAAACTAAAACCCATGCAGTGAAGTGAATCTTCTTACACTGGATAGAAGTGCGTGCTGTCTGCTAAGGGCAGTCTAGCCAAGGAAACAACATGTCTTTGATGTGTAGTTTGAAATGGCGAGGAAATACATGAATCTGTTCTGAAGCAAAAATTTTCTCAGGTGTGCTATCAGGAAGAACTGGAAATCCATGTGTTTGAGTGCTGTTGTGTAATCGTGGCCTGGAGGCAAGTGATATCTACAAACAAGGAGATACATGTTTTTATTAGTAAAGTTCCAAATAAATTAATGAGGAACGCACAAACATACCACAGTATTGTTTGAGACTGAATGAGGTTAGAAGACTTGAAACCCTCTGTTGTTGAATTGATAGATGTATTGTTAAAGCTTGTCATTATACTTTACTTGCGTTTCTGTTGAGTTCTAGCCAATATCAAAATACAAAAATAGGTGTACTTAGGAATACAAATCAGAGGGCTACAGACTTTGCTTTATCTTGCCTCTGTTTGGTACACTGAAGGTTTACGCCATCCATTTGCTGCAGTGATTGAATTACATCTTCATCCCTAAGTAGAGCAGGAGACTACAGGCAGAAGAATGCCTCCTGATGCACTTAAGGGTTGTGTTGCAGTCTCATCAGGCCTCATGGTGCCTGCCTGCATTTCATCTGACACAGAAGAAATGCCTCTTGTGTACATGTGTTGTGCTGGCTTCCTTTCTGAAGGGGTATTTAGCTACAGGCAAGGCATTCAGGGTGGCGAGTGAGCAGTGAGAGAAGTGTGGCTGTGGTACAGCATCAGGTGTATTGAAAGCCCAAAGAGGTGAAATTTTAGCTGAGTTAGAGAAGGGAGCGCAGGTGTGGGTGGAGCTTTGCTTACTTTCTGATTGCAGGGGTTAAGACTGGAATTAACAGTGGGTCTGGTGGGAGCATGGCTTGTCTGGGCTTGCAGGGAAGTCTGTGCTGGTTCCTGTGCCCAGCTAGTTCAGCAGGGCAGCTGAGCTGCCCGTTCAGCAGACAGTCCCTAGCCCACCATCAGGTCAGGTGGGGCTGTCGGTTTTGGGGTTGCCACTTCCCTTACCTCCTTCCTGACGAACCAGCTTCATGCATTCGTCACCCCATGATGGAGGGGCAGATGCACTGGGGTCAGGCAGCTGCTGAGCACCCAGAACTTCCCACTTGTAGCGTTTCATGAGACGGGTGTTGTGCTGCTGCTCTACCTCAGGAGACTCACCCGGGATTTGATGCATCCCAGCACTGTTGAGGTGCAGAGGGTTGGTGCAGATGTCTCTGTCACTGTGCAGTGCCGGCGGAGTTGGCTGTTAGCTCCCATCTGATCCAACCAAGAGCTATTTATTTAGATTTAAACAACAATAAAAAGCACATAGTAAAAGCAGTAAGTGTCCTAACAGTTAACCACAGCCACATCATAACGACTGCCCAGCAGCCATAAATAATCATATACAGGTAACATTAACTTTTAGGGTGTGCTGTAAAGCTGTTTCCCCCCCTCCCTCTCGGGCTTTTGAGAAGGAGTGGGCTGCGGGAGGCAAGTTGGTTATGTGGGAGTTACTGTCATTGCTGTCGTCGCTGGGATAGTTCAGGCTGTGTTTTATGGGGTTCCTGATCCCACCAGTCAGATTGTGAGCCCTGCGAAGCTGGAGGCACTCCACTGACTGCAGGGGCGGCAGAAGCACCTGTGTGAAAGTCATCAGCAAGCAGGAGCTCTGCTGAACGTGCTAGGTAAAAGGACGTTTTTACTATAAATAAGTTTTAAAATAGCAGGAAAACTGCAGTAATTGGCTGCTTGGCATCCCCACGTGTTGCTGTGCCACAGGCCCAGTGCCACTGTTGTGCAGGGAGAAGCTGTGGTCCCATGCAGGCTGTGGGGACGCAGCTCCAGTGCCACCTGCGGTGCTCAGAGCTGAGGGAGGAGAAGTTCCCCTGTATGGCAAGAAGCCACGGGCAGGCAGATGGCCAGAGCCACCCCAGGCCATGGCCATGCTGCTCATGGGTTGTGTGTGCTCTGCGCGTGTGGCTTTCACGGGAATGAAACGATTCCAGCTATGAATAAAGGGTTAATGCCTTCATTCATTCGGGCTTTAAATGTATCTTACATCTATGCTTTTGCCCCACATTTCGCCCTGTTCCTGTAAGTAGCAGCAGCAGCAGCTCTGGGGTTTGGTGCGCAGCAATCTGTTAAGGAGATAAATAATCTGCTTTGGCATGACACTCCTACTCTCCTCTTTAATTTGTCTTACACAAGGAAAATTATAATTAAATCATTCAGGGTAAACCCTTGAGTGTAGAGAAGGAAAAAACACACTTTGGTAAAGATTGCCAATAGAGACCAACTTCCCTGTTGTGCCGTGCAGAGACATTTATCAATATTCAGCACTATTAAAGAGAGAACATTTCGTGTGATTTGTGAGGCGGATGCCAAAGCTCAAATCAAGGCTTGTTAAGATCCTTTCCCCATGCAATCATGGGCATTCAGCATCATTAGAATTCAGCACTGACTGTGTGTTTCATGCTTTGATTTTACTCAGACAATTTAATAATGTTTATTGTGCTGATTATACATATAAATTCACTCAACGCAATAAACATACCTCAGACATCAGTACCCTAAGGGAAATACTTAGCTATAGATACTTGTATTCACTCAGGATGAGCGAAAGTGAGACCAGCAGCCAGCATGTAAACCTCTCATCATCTTATCAGCATTTGGGTTTCTTCAGTAACGAGCGTTTTTTCTCTGCATAAGTCAATAAATAAATATGGGCAGCCAGTTGGGTACATCTGCTGTGCTTAGCAGTGTCAAGGACGGGAGCGGCTTTCCGTGTCGTTCCAACTCATCCTCCTTAGCGAAAGCTCGATTATTTTTGTAGGAAAAGTAGCAAAACAAAGTTGATGGATTGTGGTCACTTGAGGTGACTGCAGACTTCATAAGCTCGTGTGGGCATCCCAAAACCTGCGTGTGCAGGAATATCCTGAGTGTTGGAGGAAACGTTCTCCATCCTCCAGCAATCCCGTGTTTGTCTCCTCGTGTCTTTGTGTCCCTCCCTAGCCTGCTTGAGCCTTGTCCTTCCACCTAAGCAAGCAGCCATTTCACAGGAAAGATGGATGAGATAAGCCAAGGGATTTTTAAATGTCTTTTCCTTGGTAGTGTCGCAGGAGGAAGGCGTCTGGAGAAAGCTGTGAAGGGGCGTGCGAGGGCTGGCGTGGCAGGCATTGGTCTGCTGCCTCGGCTCAGTGCGCTGTGTTTTGCTGTTGTTATCTTCAATGCCAGCTGATCCTCCATCAAAATCCCAGGGCCCTTAGATGAGGGCATTAGGACTCAGCACAATTAAGCATTACAGATTTTGGTCCATTATTAATGCTCGGGATGAAGCAGTTCAGCATGCAGTCGATGTGCTCCCTGGGCCTGATCCTCTCCTGGCCGCCATCTCCATGCGGTCTTTGGCCTTCACTCTGCTCTGGTGCCAGCACCAAATTGCTCGGCCCTGTCAGCTCCTCCCAGCTGTGACAAGAGCTCCTTGAGCTTCACCATCAGCAGAGCTTCATTTGGGGAGGTTACCTCACACCCAGTCCCTCTTAGGAAATGTGTTCCTGCTTCCTCACCGCCGCCCTCAGCCCCTCCTCAGGGCTGAGTGGATCGGGTTGAACCAACTCCTGTCCCCTCCCGTTGTGCCCCGTGTGGCTCTGAGGGCTGTGTGGCCATGTGGGAGCCACAGGAACGGTGACACAGGGACAACCTGAGCAGTTTCCCCTGCTCTGTGCAGGTACAGCCCAGCACCCCAGCCCCGACCCCGCAGGCGCTCTCCTCAGCCAGTTCCTCTCTGCTCTCCTGCCTGAGTCACTGCTGGGGGGAATCAGCTCTGAAAAACACTGCCTGTGACTCAGCCATGGAGCTGCTAGTCTTCGGTTTTACACCTTCTCAGGCACTTCTTGGTGTCAGAGGTACCCAAACGTGGGGTGTAGCACCCTCTGCGTTGCCCACACCTCCTGCCTGCCACGGCAGCCGTCTGTACGGAAACCTTCTGGGAAATCGGTCACACGAGGCCGCCTGCTCATCACTCTGTCTGGCAGATCACAGGATTTTTCTGCTAAACCCTAGAAAGTTGCTTCTAGTTGATTCGATTTCTTTTTTCCCCTCCGGAAGATGCTAATTTAACCGTCTCTAATTAGTCGGTGCGGCGCGAGGCCCGTGGCTGAACGGGGGGCTGTGCCTGGCGCTTCCCAGCCCCCAGGAATCTGCCATCAGGGAACTCCCGAACACGAACGGTTCGTTGGTTCCTGGTCACATGTAGTAATGATCAGTCGCACAACTCCAAACACCAAGCTAATGTATCAAAAAGCACTTAAAATAGATTGGGTGAGCCTTGGCAGACACAGAACAGAACTTTTCCAAATTTTAGCATATGTATTGTTTTATTCCTCCATCTGGCCGACAGATCATTGTTTGATATCTGAGTGCTTTGCATATCTCCTCCCTTTTCTTGCAACTGAGATACTTACACGTGCGTTTAATACAGCTAAATGCTATTTTTACATCCCAGAGAAATAGCTGATGGCTTTCTGTTAATTGCGTGCACTTTGCAGTTAAACTTTTACTCAAACATTCCTGTCTAAATACTCGAGGTCCAATGAAAATTTGTCCTTTTATTAGAGGTGTTTATGTAGTAGTCTTAAAAAGTGACCTGGTTTTTTACTGCACCGTGGATTCCTGTTCTGTTGTTTCCTCCAAGCTGCCCTTCCTCAGCGTTTGCTTGGGAGCTCGGACTGTCCTGCAGAGCTGAGCTGGGAGCTGATGAAGAGCTGTGTGATATTCTATCGTACGTATCAGCCTGAGAGCGGAAAAGAAACACCCTTGAAAATGCCATAAAAGCGGAGGAGAAGTTAGGTGATTTTTGTGTGACTATTTTCTCTGCTGTTCAATAAAAACCAAGCAGTTAGCCTGACAGCTGTTATATCATGTTATATCGTACCGCTAAGATATTGAGTAGCATTTAAAATAAAACGCCACCATTAAGCTGTATAAACTTTATCCGTTTCACCATGGTTTAATGGAAAAAAATGAGTTTTTCAATAAAATGACATCATTTTTCCCAGGTTGTAATGTTCACTTTACAACTGTTTTTCTTTAATTCAATTTATTTTACTTTTCTTTTTCTTGGCATCCTTTTTTTCTTACAGTTTGGAGAGGGGAGATCTCTCTCTGTCGAGCAGCTGGGCACTGCTCAGACCCCTTCTCCCTCCTCCCTCGAGGTCCTGTGCTAATCTGGAGCTCTATTTTTGTCTGTCAGACAGGCTCCTATTTCCAGCGCAGTGAGACGCGCGTTGGAATTTGGTGATGGGGATTTGTGACTCTTCCTGCTGCACTTGGAGGAAAATTGCATTGCATTGCTTGCATTTGTGTAATGCCATCAGGTACTTCTCCACAGTGCCGGTGTTTTGAGGTGTGGGGGGCTCTCATTTCTCCCGTGTGCTCAGGAAGGGTGTGTGTCTGTTGCACAGTGTATTCCTCTCATTAAGCCCAGGCAAGGGAGCTGCTGCTCTGTGCTGCAGCGTGTCGTCGTGGGCTGCGTGAATAAAGGAGATAACTATTCCTCTGGGAAACGATCTGGGGAGCTGAGCAACAGATCTGCTGGCCAGAGAATTCTTTTAACTGTAATTTTCCTTTTTGTGCGTACTCAAAAATAACATCGTGATGGGCCCTTAAATACCATTTCATATACAGAGCACAATTTCCACAGCACAGGTGGTGCTAATATAGGACAGTCCCCCAGGCACTTGTCGCCAGGAGTTGTACAGCTTGTTCAGTGTCTGCATCCATATGGCAATCTGTCCCATTCATAGAAAGACATTGTAGCTGTGCCTGTGGGTGCTGTGGTCAATGTAGTGTAAAAAGTAGATTTTAACTCTCGGCAACCTATGTTCTGCTGTTTGTTTTATTGTAGGATCCAATTTATAACATGGGGGAAAAAATCAGCTCTGAGCGAATTCCAGAACAATCTTGCTGGCTGCAGTTTGTGTTTATTCTTGGAGCGCATGGTTAATCAGCAGGTGCACCAGCCCCGCTCCCAGCCCCACTCTAATGAACAGTTTACAGGAAGTCTTGCTCGGAAGAAACATTTTCGTCCTTGTTTATACCATGAATTAACTCAGAAGTTGCAAAGCTGTAAACGATGTTAGCTGGCTGTGTGTCGTGCAACTGCTTCTTGCCTCTTTTTCTTGCTACTTTTTTAGTTTGGGGCGCTGTTTTTCTTGGCTGTGACGTGCTCAGGGAGGATGCTGCTGGTGGCTGCCCCAAAGAGGGGCAAAGTGCAGCCGAGGGGCTCTCCCAGAAGGAGAGCTGGCTTCTTGGCATTGCTTGGTGGTTCAGGAATAAGGAAGAGAACTCGATTTGTGGCTGCTCTGGTGTCTATCATTCCACTGCCAAATGTTGTTCTGCTTCAGTGTGACTATTTGTTATGCCTTGTAGTAAACACAAACAAATAGACGCCTAGCACCTGCAGCAGCATCTGATATTTACAGTACCTGTGTGATTCAGCACGCTTCCCTGGGGAAACAGGCGTGTCCTATCGATTTTTGTGCTTTTTTAAGGTAGCGTTCTTCAGAGGGAAAGCAAGCAGCAGGGAGAACTCGGTGACTTGTCTGTACACCTCCCTTAGAGTAATTATTTATCGTAATTCTGTTTTACAAACATTTTCCCAAATGGTGCTTCTGTAGCTGCCGCGGGACCGTGGCGAAGGCACACCGCTGAACTGTCGCTCCAGATGTGATGTGACAGTCACCTTCTGTGCTGCCTTTGTTGTGCCTGTGGGACAGTGGTGGAAAATACCGAAGTGCATAATCCATGCTAATCGTATCTGTTGCCATCTCACCGGTTTGTGGAAGGGTGGAGGACTTGCCTCAGCTCCAAACGTAACGGAATAGAATTGTGTCGTTAAACAGGAATAGATCTTGTTTCTCAGTGTGTAAATTTAAATGTAACAACAGAATATAAATTACAGTAAAATCACGCAAACATGATCTTTGTGCAAAGTATGTATGTACGGTTGTAATTTTACACCTCAGTCTCATTGAAGTACGAGGTCTAATCCTATGTTTTTTAATCTCGTGCGTGTTCTTAAAAGCGTTGCTGAACCGGGGCCAAAGCCCTGCCGTTGCCCCCTCCCTCTGCCATCGGAATTGGGCCTGTGGGGAGGATGGGGTTGCTGTGCTGAAAGTATAAAAAAAAAAAAAAAAATACAGGCACCCCACAAAGTGGTAGGATCACATATTTTTCCTAATTAAACTAAGATACTGGATCAATCCATTTTCATCTGAATAAATTAGGAGACTGTTTGGAGAGGAATAAAATGAGATTTAACAAGGATAAGTAGAAAGTAGCCCAGATAGGAAATAAAAATTCCAAACTGCCTTCTCAAAGCGACACGTCAGCCGCTCCGCATCGATTGTGTGGGAAATGGCTGAGGCATAATCTGGGTTGGGAAATGGAGGTGGGACGTTCCGTGCCGTGCCTTGGTTAAAAAGGTGAAGGCAGTCCTGGGAGGTGTAAACACGCGCGTTGCATCCCAGTCCTTCTCCTTTCCTGTTCTCCACTATGCAGAACCAGTTAAACCACAATTCGAGGGTGATGTACAACTGGGCACTCTCTTGCGGGAAGGATAAAGAGAAGCTGGAGCAAATACAGAGGGGAGCAGCCAGGGTGATAAAGGAGTTGGAGGGAATAGGCTATGAAGACAGATTAAAGGGAATTAAAGATCTACACCCTGGAAAAATAGAGGCTCTAGGAGGATGTGATTATGGTATGTAAGTACATGAAGTGATGCTACAAAGAGGAAGAAGAGAAAAATTGTTCTCATTAGTTAGCAATGCTGGAATTTAAAATCCAGCGTTTCAAATCATGTGCGTCTGGGTGTATTTGATGTACTTTTCACTACAGTACCGAGGCACAAGGTTGAAATAAAAATAGGAGTTTTAAATAGTACAGAAACTCGTTAATGCTAAATTCAAGTGCAGGGATGGAATTTCCACCTGATAGAAGTGATGAATTCAAAGCTTTTTTTTTTTTTTTTGCAGCGGGCATTTCTTTTAGACAGCTTAGCAAGGCACTGGGTTCTCCAGGGAGGTGATGTAGGGCAGTGGCTGGGGGCCCCGTGTTGCGGGGGGAAAGCGTGGCTGCCACTGGAAGAAGTACGGAGTACAGTCAGAGTGCTAGAGGGTCATAATGTTGATTAATAATCCAAACCATCCGTTCACAGATTAAAACCAGAGGATGATGTGTTTAATTATCCAGTCTGGCTATACTCCTGCAGTGTGCTGTGGGGATGGGGGTGGAGGAGCAGGGGAATGTGAGCCAGATTTTGGCTTGGTCTTGCTGCGAATGCTCCAGCGCTCTCCTTGCAACAGGCGTGTGGGGAGCGGTGCCACGGCAGCGTACGGATGTCAGGCAGTGATCTGGGAGCATTGCTGCTCTTGTGTTACAATAGCAATGCAAAGGCTTTGTATTTTTTTTTCCTGCACAAGTATACAAGTTAGCACACACCGATTAAAAGAGAGGCTTTCAGCCTGTGGGCTGCAGTTTTAACCTGATTTGTCTTAAATTGGTGTAGTCATTTAAAATGTAATATACTGCTCCTGTTACTTCCAATAGGGCTTGATGTAAAACATGAGCTTCTAGCCCTCAGTCTGGATGTGGACTAAAGCAATGAGGAAGGGGAGAAACAGCTTTAAAAAGCAACCAGAAATGTGCAAGCCAGTTCTAGGAAATGCTGACCACGAGCATCAAATGCCACCTTTCCAAAGGCCCACGGCCCTCTGCTGAGCTTCGTCCAGCAGTGGAGAGGCATTTCCCTGCTCAGACAGCTCTCTCGTCAGATCAAATACCTGCGCTCTGGCTGTTGCTGTGGCTGGATGGAGGCATGAATATTTAGAAGTAGCCCAACTGAGTGTGTGGCTTAATGCTCTTTTTGATATATATATATATATTTACTTTTTTATTTGGCTCACAGATTAGGGAGGAAAGGGGTGCTAAGCCACCCTGGTAGGAATTCAGAAGGATTTGCACCAGTACAGCTTCACTGCAAAGCACATCTTTATTTGGTTGATCTTGTCATGAAGGCAGGAACATGCATTCGAGTACAGCTGTTGGCTTGTTGGCAGTGACATAGGAATCGGTTGGTACAAGGATTCAATCGTTACTGCTTTCATTTAGATTTGAAATCAAATGCAGCAAGCATTTCTGACTCAAGAGAATTTTGCCGTTTCCACCAGCTTTATTCCTTCCGTGCCTGGTGGTGAGGGTTGGAGCTCCCTGGGCAGCCACAAGCACAGCAGACCCGGCTCGGTTCGGGTCGTGTCTCACCTCCTCCAGTGTGTGACTGGGACTGGGACTGGGACATTCCCATACAGGAATGGGCTTGGGGCGTTGCACCGAGCTCCTGCTCCCACTCAGAGTTCACGTTGGCAACACTTTCATGGCACCTGGCAAAGATGAGGTCGCTTCCCTTTGCCCCTGAAAAGTAAAAACAATAATTAAAAAAACGCAGTCCTGTGGGTGGTCTGCTCAGACATCTTCCAAGAGGAAAGCGGGAGATGTGGTATTGATTTGTCAGTGTGCAGGTGGCTCGGGCATGTTCTCCGTGCTGTTAAAACGTGAGCAGATGCTTCATAACTGTAATAGAAAATCAAGGATGCTTCTCTACATCCCTGACTTCCCCCAGCGTTTTGGCAAAGATCGTTGGCCCAAGCAGATATGGAAGAGAGACAGTGGAATACGAACCATGTCAGCATCATGAATATTTAAAATATGGTCCACGGTGTGGTACAAGTATTATTGCTGAGGCTTCTACTTGCTTGGTTTTTACATCCAACCATGACTTCCTCGCCAGCATGAACAAGCACGGTACCCAGTTTCACCTGGTTAAGAAGTGTGGGTTGAATTAAACCATCGGGAGATCCCTGGGCTTACAGAGCAGCGTGCAGGGATGCAGGCAGAGGTGCAGACCACTCTCCTCTGTGCATGGGAGCTGGGAGATGCCCTTGGCCCCAGCCCACCCCCCAGAGCCCCGCAGCAGGCTGGGGGCAAGAACCAAGTGGACATTTTCATGGTTTGCAGCTTGCCATGTGGGTTTTGTTACTTTGTCCTATGTCATGAGTAAGCTGACTTACGCAAGAAATTTTATTTGCCAGAGGCTTATTTATTGTGCTTTGATGTAATAATGCTGCTCTATTGCATTATTTGGAATTAATTCTATTGTATGTTAAGAATTTTGTGTGCTAATAGGAAGGAGGATAAAAAAGACGTAGTTCTGATTTTACATCATTTGTTCCTTCGCTGGATTGTTACAAAATTGCTTCCACTGAGTTGTGTTGCATCACCGGCACCCAACCAGGGATGCGGATTCCTGGGAAGGAGAGGGTGACAGAAACAAACACCTACTCCAGTGTGTCATTAGAAATCAAACAGACCAGAAACTTGCTTCTGCTTGCCAGTGCTCAGATCCTCTGACAGTCTGCAGTGAGACCAAGGATGCATCCAGATTGCAGAGACTATGCTTGCATGCAGATACAATATCACCGAGCAATTAAAAAATATATGTTCGTATTGTGCCCAGAGAACGGTTTGTTTATCTTTTGGATTAAAATCTTCATTTTCCAACTTTGTTTGCTTAAACATTGAGTGCTTAGATCACCTAAAGGAAAACAGAGTTCCCCATTCATTTCCCCTCGCTGTGCATCCTCTGTGCGCTGTATCCGCTCCGGCATGAACCGCCCTTTGTTTTGTTCTGAGGTGCTGCTTAAGGCTCTCCCAGCGAACAAGTGGCAATCCATAACATCTCCAAAAGTGGGATGGATAAAATAGCAGTAATCTGATAGTGACACATAAAGGTCAGCGAAACACACGACTGAAAAGCCCCAGAGTGGCATTGCAGTAACCAGCTTTGCCAAGGCGTTGCCTGCTGAGGATGCCTTCATTTTTCTTCAAATACCAGTGTTTTTTTTTATTCTTGAAGTGTCTATTTTTGGTGAGTTTAAGTCGTTGCTCTGCTCCCTCGCATGGCAGTGGGTGCTATATGTAGGTGTTAAGTGTGTTGCACTCAGCGTCCTGTTAGCAGAATGACCTTTAAGTTCCTGTTTACAGCCAGCACCAGCCTTCCTGGTTATTGACAGCTCCAGGCCTCGCCATGCTGAGCGCAGCGTACAGTTGATACTCTCTTGGTCAGTCAGTCATTTTCTTTGGACACAATACCAGGGTATCATGTCCTACATAGTTTGTCTTGTCTTGTGCAAGATCCCTGGAAAGAAAAGAGATTTGCACTTGGATTTAAAAAATAAATACAAATCTCGGTAGGACTCTTTCCGTTGACTTGGCCATGGCCTTTAGGCTCTTGCGGAGAAACTTTAAAAAACCCTGCTGGGGGTTTAAGCCATGTGACTGCTGTTGATATTATAATGAGATTTACAGTGCTTAAACCCCACAGGAGACCGACTCCTTACTTGGTGTCACACGGCGTTTCTGCAGTCATCTCGGCGTACGGGTAACGCTCGCTGCGTAAATTAATGCGCTAACATTTTTTGGGTTCTGCCAAACAGACTGAAATCATAACTCTCGTATATAGTCTTCATGGACTTTAATGGAGTGTTAACATGAAAGCCTACTTCCTCACACTTGCTTTATTCAGACATAGAAGCAGATGACAAAAACTATTCTTTTCTGAGTTATTCTCATACTCTGATGTGCACGGAGGGCATTTGACCATGTGCCTGTCTGCCTTGAGTGTCCCTTCAGCCATCCTCCTTCTCTTTCAGCTGAGGAAACATGTGATGAAGCATTTTTCTCATTTACTTGCAAGGAATGCATCGCTCCCTTTGTTCTTTTTAAAAACTCAACAGATAGAGCCTCTCCCCACTTGCATGTTTTAAAAACTGATTAAGTTAAACCAGTGAAATACTCCCTTATGGAGAAAGCCTTTGTAAGTCTTTCCACTTACAGTGTTTTTTAGGAAATTAGCTAGCTGATGCATGTATTTATGCTTGAAGAACTATTTGGAAACTGTCAGAAATAAGATTTTAATGAAATAATGAATTCCTTTCATGTACATCTCATAATACCTTTTCCAGTCTGATCTGTACCTTTTTCCTTGTAGAGGAATTAATTTTTTTTTTTTTAAGAAATCCTTCAGTTATCCTCAGATTGTTGCTGAGCCCAAACACAGAAGTGGTAGAATCTGCTCAGGAATTTCTCAGGCAGCTTCCTTGCATTTGAGTTAACGTTTTGGGTATGTTCTACAGCGTTCCTGCTATCCAGTGCATAAGGAATAATACAAGAACAAAATTTTGTTATAGTACACAGGCAGATAATACTACAGAACAAGAATAAACAGCATTTCCACATGTGTATAAACATAAAATGGCGGAAAGTAGGTGTTTATCCATAACATTACCTGTTGTCCAGGGTAAAATAAGTCATAAAAGCCACACCTAGATGCTGGTATGTGTTCATATCCTTTGTGTATGTTTGAAGTTCATAATATGGCACAGGCATACTGTTGCAGGAAGATTTGCTGTGGAAAATAGATATGTGTGTAAGCATAAAATAGAGATTTCAATATTATTTTGACATTTTATGTTTAAAGTCACTTAAGGTTATGGAAAATGTTGCAAAAATAATTCCTTTACTTAAGAAGTTTCCATGCAGAAGTTGAATAAAGAAGATATTTTAGAATATGGTTCATCAGTTAGTGCAACAGATACATTTCCCTGAGCACCACATGGCCTGGATCAAAGCGTCTCATGACTTGGATCAGTGCAGCCAAATCATTACGTATTGATTGGAATCCCGCTGAAGGATTAACCCCTTAGTGCTCGTATGATTTTTTTCTTTAACCCTGGTTTCAGTAGTCAGAAAGCCCTGTGACATTCCTGCCAAATCTTAGCAAGGTTAACAGCCCCCACTAGCCCCTTGTGCTGATGAATTCTTTGATTATGTGGTTCCTTTTTCGTGATGAATTTTACATCTGAAAATGTGGGTGAATCTATTTTACTGGGATATAGGAAGCCTGTACGTGTGCAAAGAAACAGCTTGCAAGAGGAGAAAAACAGAACTGAAACAAACAAAAAAACAACAAAAAAAGCCCCATGCACACTGCTAAATAGATAATGTGGTGGGAAAGCCAAGGCTGCACACTCGGTGTTTTTCCCCTTTCTGTAGTGGTGTCAAACATATTGGGTCCAGTTGTATTGTGTTATAAGAATACGCTGCTGTATGGGGATGACTTTTCTTCCCGATGAAGTTGAATTGTAAATATGCAATATTCATAAATTTCTCAGCAAAATATCAAGCAGGCTATTAAGCAGGTCTGTCAAGTGATTTCTCCCCCGTCCATGTTAATTTAAATTCTTTACAAAGCTTTTAATTAATGAATGAAATGTAGGAGGATAGCTAAGTAAGAATGACATGTTTCACTCTGCAAATGGTATTTAATTCTGTTTTGAAAACCTATGTGCAGAGTCAGGTGGGTACCGGGAGGTGTTAGGGATGTTTCAGAATCTGTTGTTTGCTGCTCTTTGGAGTCCTTGTGAAAAGTAACTGGTGCAGTACCTTGAGTTACAACACTTTTCCTCTTTTCTCTTTCTGTCCTCCAGTTTATCCCACGAGGAGCACTCACACAGCCATCCGCTCTATGGACACGGCGTATGCAAATGGCCAGGCTGTGAAGCAGTATGTGAAGACTTCCAGTCGTTTCTAAAGTAAGAATGTTTTTTTGGCACTTGCATTGTACAGAAAGCATGCCCTGAAATTTTGTGTGCTGTCACTCACCGTGGGCCTGATGCAAAGCCCATTGAAGTCAACTGAGAGCTCCCTTTCACTTCAGTGGCTTTTGGATCAGGCTCAAGAACGTTTTAACAGGGGATAGTAAATTAGCCCCATGGGGAAAGTATGGTCTTGCTCAGTGTATTACTATAAAATAGAGTGTTCACAATTCTGCAGCCTTTTTTTTATTTATTATTTAAGTTGCAGTATTGATAATGTAAACAATGCAACCTTGATTTAACCTTGATTTCAGTTTAATTTAGAAATTTAGTCTTAAATTAAGTCCATAATTGAACAGAATTGCAGAGCATCACGTGAAATTTAATTTATGTCAAATAACTAACTAATGAACAAAGTCTACACTACTAAAAATAAACTATAATTATATTAATTGGGCCCCTGCAGTTTGCTGCAGACCTTTCCTTGCTGCCAAAGAACACAGTTTTACACGTTGCATAAACAGTGCATTATGGACTAGTATGTGGTAATGTGTGCATCCCGATGCAGGGAAGGACCAGCAGAGCTCTAATAACTTACACACGGCTGTTCCACAGCTAAATCATCAGCCTCACCCCTCTGAGCTGTTCGTACCACAAAGGATTTTCTGTCTAGGCAGATCACCAGTTACACACATGGTTTTGGTGCATCCAGATTCTTGAACGTTTGCGCACTGATCTCTTTGAAGTGATGGTGGCTATGTGGTTGTTGGACTCAAAACAGCAACTGGCCAGACAATGATTGTGATGTAAATGCACAAGGGGACAAATTCTCCCATTTACAATGGTGATCTCATGAAGCTAGTCCACATAAGTACATAATTCATCAGGATGGATGAGTAGAATTGATCCCAAAACATTCAGCTATATCTTTTTTTTCTACAGCAGTTCCTAGATTTTCATGGGAGGGCAGTAGCCAGCAGAGGATGTTTGTTAGGTGTTGAGGTACAGGTAGGTTTTTGCTCTCAGAGCAGAGCAGCCCAGTTCTGCTTCCATGGGCAAAACCCACCTGAATTGAGTAGGAGTGGTGCTGGTCCTACTATAAACGTATATTACAAGTCAGGAACGGTACAGTAATGAAAAGGTTCTCATTACAAGAGGATTACAAAATAAGAAGGTGCTAGTCATAAATTTCCATGAAGGGTGGCCTGCCTCATTTCTTTTAATTCATCCTGTTGTTCACTTAAGTGAAATAAATGCTAATCTCTCCATACTTGCCAGCTCATTCATATTCATATGCCATACCATAGCGTTTAGACCTTTAAAACAATTCCATTTTTTATTGCAGTTAACGCAAGGGGAAGGTGCTGTGGTAGCCTTAGATACTGGAGGAATGCATGTATTTGCATACGGTCAGATCGTGCCACCTTTGCTTGCTGTGGCAGTCCTCTGTTCTAGAGCAGATGTCGTGGTTTTAGGAAGGGTTGTTGAGTCACATGGTGTGAGCGGAGGCAACACCGGTTTTATATGGTATTTTACAGAAGCTTCAGTAGACCCAGTCCACCATATGGAGGACGTGTGAGGAGCCATCAATAGGGAGAAATAGTCTGAAAGCCATTTCAAGTTTGGGCTGGACTTCAACCTGTCATCAGCAGGAGCCAGCTCTGGCTGCTGGCAGCTCTGGCAGCTCCAACAATTTTCATTATCGCTCACGTTTTCAGGGCGGCAATCTTTTTTCTCCATCAGATCCTTTCAGCAGAAGTGTGACTTTCTTAAGCCCACTGGCTCATGTAAATTTTCTCATTATCCACATTCTACAGTGTCCAAAGTCTTATTGTTCAGAGCGATGCTTAACCCTGAGCGAATGCAGAGACGAATGTCCCTGGGCAGCAGATTGACACTGTTAGGAAGTGAGCGTTTCTTCATAAAACAATACTGTAGCCTTCCAAGTCTCGTGTGGAGCATCCGTCCTTAAATTATATTGACATTTATCAAAATTCATTACTCAGTGAAAAGATAACAGGTAGATGCTTGAAGTTTCTTTCTGGTACTCATGTAATCCACGAGGCTCTTTCAACAGACCCTCAAGAGAAAAGCTCTTGTTTACAAGTGAAATACAGCCTGTGTATCCATTGAGCATTGCTTAATTTCACTTACCTTGGTAAAAAGGCCTGTTAAAAAAAGCAAAGAGAAGTTGCATGTGGAATGAAAGCCTTGTATGCCAATAAAATGATTCTACAGTTAAGAGAGAAAAAAGGACTCACAGGTCTAAAACATGGTTCATTTCTTTTCCTCCTGAGGAAGAAATATCATAACTGTTGGTAAATCAAAAACAGAGATTTGACACTCTTCTGTGATCATTCTGTAGTGTTTGTTCCCAAGGTGAGGTACACCACAGGGCCCTTGATTTCAAAGATAAATACTGTACAAATAACGATCCTAGTTGTCTTTCACTCACAGCCAACAGGAGGATGCTTATCAGAACCAGCAGATACTCGGGCTATTGTACACATTTATTTCCCTATTTCTTTTAGAAATAAGGTGCAGTTTTACTGTTGTTTTTAATCTATCAGCCACTAGTTATCATGTAATGTGGCATCAGTTAGAGCTAACTGATAGCAGCAGGGGCTGCTGCTAAGCCTAATGAAACAGGAGCACCCTGCATTGTCCCCAGTGCTACCCAAGCCCAAAAACAAAAACACGTCCAGTGCCACTGCTGTGACCTGGTGGCCTTCTGCCAAGCTGCAGGGAGCAGGGTGGAGGCTGGAGGGGGCACATGTGTCTCGTGGCTTAGCCAGTGCCCATGTCTCAGTCGGCAGCGAAAGAAGCAATTAGTAGCACAGAACGACTTTCCTTTGGAATTGACTCTGTCTTTGATTTCATTTGCATGTGTTTAAAGGCCCTTGCAGACAGAAATATGCCCCTGTATGACAAGTTGTTTAGGAAAGAAATCACTACCGGAGGGAGGGTGGTTTGTATTCAGCAAGGTATCTAGGCATCCAGGGCAGGAATTGAAGGAGGAGATTGACTATGGTTTTATTTTCCCTTATATCTTTTTGTTGTTGTTATTCGATTGTGGTTTAGGTGTGTTTAATCATGGCTGCACCATTTTAAAATCAAGTATATTCTTTAAATGAGAGATGCAGACCTTTGGAGAGATCCTGCAATCCTTTAGTACAGTGATGCTGGTAATCTGCTTCATGTGCATTTAACTTTGATGAAACCAAGGAGAGTTTATGTGAAAGAAACTACTAAGTGCACTCTGTAATGTTTTCACAAGTGTTTTTATCATGGTAACATCTTGTTTACTTTAGTTGCCTGCCTAAAACTACTTGGAACATGTTAAGAAAACATTTCGAGAAAGCTTCTACAAAGAGGCTTTTGTTTAGCAGCAACTGTGAGACTGCTCAGCTCACAAAGGTGTTAACTTTCAACCCCTTAAGCACTTCCACATGAAATTCCAGCAACTATGTTTGTGGTTTTGGAAAAACAAAGTGTATATTAAAGAAACCAGGTATATGCTAATACATGTT
>WBMW01003346.1:310646-344132 GCA_013396635.1 Penelope pileata
CAAGCTGTTCTGCGTTGTAGGGCAGGGGAGTTAAACGTAGCCCATCGTATGGTGCAGAACATGAAACCAAGGCAATTGAAAGGTAAAACAGTGTAGATGGGAGAACAATATTTGGGTTTGGTGGGGCTGGGTATTTCTGCACTTCTCTGAAGGTACTAGTCCCAAAACATAGCTTTAGCCCGAGCCCTAGAGCAGTTTTATTTTACAGGCTTTGTTTTTTTAATTTCTTTTAACATTTGCATGGGAGAAGTTTTTCAGAACACATACTGCAATAAACCTTGCATTCTAGCTGGTCTGGTGTTCTGGATGACTTTTTGTTTCTTTTGGATGAAGACAATTTGTTTTACAGTGACTGTCCGTATTTTTCTCTCTTTTATTGGTATATATTTTGCACATATTTATACACCGGATTTTATGTGGTTTTTCATTCTTTACACAACCATATATTTTATTTTATTTTTAATCATATAAACATGAGGGTTCTATGAGATTTAATTATTCATGTATTGCATGTATCCATTGAGATATATCCAGCATCTTTCAGTCTGGTAATGTGAAATTATATATGAAATTAATATTACTGTAACCTCTTGATCTACCTTCTTTCACCTAATGGAGGAAAAACAACTGTTCTGCAGAATTTCTGTTCTGTATAAAAAAGCCACCTTTTGAAAAAATGTGCTTAAGATATAATGAGTGGTGGGAGGATACAGAAACCAAAAAGCAGGACAGAGAAAAAATAAATAAATCAAAAATCAGACAAATCTTGAAAAAAACTCAGGTACTGATAAAGACCTGCTGGATAACATTTAGATTGCTTATTCATCCTGGTAACTACTTTTTCCTTTTTGTTTATCCATTTCACTTAATGATTTTCTGTGTATTGTTACAGACATCTCAACAGTGAGCATGCGCTGGATGATAGAAGTACAGCCCAATGTAGAGTACAAATGCAGGTTGTACAGCAGTTAGAGCTACAGGTAAAATAAAATTTATTTTAATATTACCTCAGTATTAATCAAATCCAATTCTCGACAGCAATAAAAAATGAGTTCTGCTTTTCCCACTATGATTGAAAACCAGCTTTCAAAACCTTCTTGTAGTAGTTTTAAAAACCGTCAAAAGAAACTGCAGCTTCATTTCCTCTTTTCTAAACCGTAACTCGAAAAGAAATAGGAAACTTAAACAGGCTGACTGATTGGAAATCCATCAGTATGTATCTAATGCTTTTTATACTCACCCAGGGGGCGGGGGGAGGTGAGGGAATATGGTCCCCTTCATTTAGAGATGTTGATACGGGAGAAATGGTTGATGTTTATTTGAAAACGCTGCATGACCTGGCTTGTTTGGTGGTCTCTCATATACTAACACTCTCCATGTATTATTATTATTGTTATTATTTTTTTGTCATTTGTAGCAAATGAGTTTTTTTTAAAGTGCAAAAGAGGAGTAAATTGGAATATATTGAATGCATTGTAAAAATATGACCTGTTTGTGTAACTGCCTTTCCAAATGCTTCTGAGTTCTTCCTGTCTCCTTGCACCTCACTGCTGTAGCTGGGCAGCTTTGGCAGTCTCTGTGTGTGTAGGCAAGAGGTTAGCAAAGAAGGGGAAATTAAAACAATGTTGTACATTATATAGTTACCAGCTATTGAAAAACCTATTTTGTATGCAAGACAGCAGCGTAGAGATATATGGAAAGCCTTGGGCTAAGTACAGAAGATAATTACATTTGGAATTTTACTGAGTTAAGTCATTTATAGCTTCAAATAGTTGGAGAGAAAAATCAGCAAAAACACACTTAAACTTCTTGTTGTTACTTTTCAAGATAAGCATTTAAAAAAATTCCTTTTATCTTCTTATCTTACAAATTACCCTTTCTCTTTCATAGATATTTCCTAAATTTTACTTTCAGGAACACGCTGGTCATGACACTCTTTCACTATTAGCCAAAGCAATATAAACTATTTTAATACAAGTTTTATAAAAATCAAACTAGCAGTCATAAAATATCAGAGTCTTGCAGAAAATATTATGAGAAATGGTCTGTTATTTTAACAAGTTTCTTGGGAATTAGAAGAAAAAATCCGCAGTCTTCCTGGTAAACTGAGATACGAGATAATCTTTTACCAAGATGCAGTAATATTCGTGCTGAAGGTAAATCTATATTCTTCAGTTACAGTCAGCTTGAAAAGCCTTAATCCTTCCTCCTGCAGTTACTGGGCACGTCTGTGCCTGGAACTACAGGAGGATGCCCTGGTCTTGAACAGCACAGAGATGATTCCTGGTTACCACTGCTTTATAGGCCCTTGACAATATTTTTGAAAGGTTTATTAGTGTTGCATTATTCTAATTGTCATAAGTGGCTAATATCCACGGATTCACACCCATTTAGTGCTGGGGAATGCACCTGAGCTTAGAGTCATTGCATAAAGTCCCCAAGACAAGAACATCATTTCAAAGTGGTTTGAGGGCTAAGCCAAAAATTTGACTTTTTTTCTTTTTTTAATAGTCTTAGTAACACAGTAGATAGGATGAACTGGAGTTTTAGTGTGGACTGGATGTTGGTAACAATGAGACTATATGTGTTAGTCAGCAAGGATGGGTGGAGAAAGGGTTATCCTGCTTCTGAAATGCACCCGGAGCTCCACGCTTCTCCTCATCCAGCATATCAGTCCTTGGACAGTCTGCATAAATTGGAACGCAGGAGGAGACAGAAGATTTGTCCTCCAGTGCCTAGTTCATCTGGCTGTGACCTGTTTTTTTTCACAGAACCATGATAAAATAAAAGTCTAGCTCAACAGCAGAGTTTTCAGTGACATGGTCTGCAGCACCCAGTGTGTTACAGCAGGAGCTGCTGGGCCATGACCATCGACCTAACACTCCTGCAAGGAGCGGGTGCCAAGAGAGTGGCAGAGATCAGCCCTGTGGCCATCCGCTTGTGTTCTGTGAGCCAGGCAGGGGAGGGACCCGTAGCTTTTCCTATTTGTTCTGTGACTCTCAGCACTGAGGAGGAGCACTGCTGAGACAAAAATTTAACAAATCCATTGCATCTGAGGGATGCACTTCCAAGTTTTGAGTGAGATGGGCCCAAATGCAAGCCTTTTTTTTAACGTAAATATTTTATGCAAAATAGTTTTGTCAGTGTCACAGACAGATATAGGTTCCATGTCTTTTAAAGAAAGTAATTTTTAAATGAACTTAATGAAAAAAACAGAAGTCGGATTTTCTTTTGTTTGGTTGCAAATGCCCTTTTGCAGAAGTATCATGAAGCTTTGGTCTTAGCATTTCCATTGTAAACATATTTAAAATATCACAGACATGGTGGAGATTTTCTCACATTTCACTTTGTTTAAACCATCTTGACGTGATCATTTGTTGCCATTATAAATAGTGACAATTGGGCTGCTGGGTAAAAGACAGACACAGGAACATATCCCTATCCTTAGCGAGATCTGAGCTGGAATGGGACATTCATTTTGCAGCACCACCTTTGAGTGGGAAAACATTTCAGGACAGCAAGGCTCTGAGATACTTAAAAGCGTCTCTTAGAAGGAGAACACAGAGACAGCTGGCCATTTTCAGTGGAGTGAAAGCACTGCTTGGGCTTGTTTTCCTAAAACATCCATTGACACTCTTGAAAAATGGATCCTGAGCCTTTCTAGTACTCAGCCTTACTAAGCACATAGCAGAGGGGAAGAGGCTACGTCTTGGTTGTCTCTTGCATTGCCCCTGGCTGGCTTCCTTCTCCTTTGTCCTCAGTGTTTTTCCACAATCCTGCTGCTGAAGTGATCTCCTCCTCTGGCCATGGTGCTCCTGTTGAATGCCCTCATTTGATTTCCATTTTCACATTCCTGCTTCTTGTCATTATTTTCTGTCTGCTTTTCCTCCTGTGCAATGTCTGCACCCTCTGTGCCTTCTGTCTTGCTCCTTGCTCCAGAGATTCCTGTGCTTCCCTCCTTCCTGAGCCCCTTCTGGCCTGTGCTTTCTGTGCGTTCCCTTTCATGCTTATCACGTGTGTAGTTTTGAGGATTTAACCTCTCCAGGGCCAGAATGACTTGATGTCCAAGTTTGCAAAGCACTGTATGCATGTACATTGTTCTGGAAGTGTTTTCCGTGGACCCCCTGTTGGGCACCTAGACCGTGGCAGAACCCCAGAGCTAGATTCCCAGGGGAATCTCAGGGAATCCGGCTTGCTGTGAGGAGCTGGGTGGCCATCTGAAAACTGCCACCGCCTACAGCTTTCAAAAAGAAGATAGGAGAAAAGAATGAGGATTCAGATGGGACTGTACTGTAAGAGTCTTCATACCCTCTGCACAGAGCAGAACTCACATGTTGGAGTAAACTCCACAGACAACCAAGAACTTGCTGTTTCTGATCTGCTGCTCAGTGTTGGTCCTTCAGATGATAAGGTCTTGCCCCCAGGTTTTACCAGGCTCCCTCTGGACCTGTGAACGTTTCAGGCTGCTCTAATCCATGCCACAGGAAGCTTTTACAGATCTGCAGGCCTTGTGCTTCCAGAAAGCCCACTTGGTGTTTTCTGCTGTGCCATCAGCCAGGATCTTCATTCAGGGTAGGGTTCTGCACCCAAAGGCAGAGCCCATGAGTGAGAATGTGGCTCCTCTGCCCCCCCTGTCCTGCCCAGGCTGTCCTGCCCCGTGCCAGCGCCAGGGGAAGCAGTTACAGTTTTTCTTCAACTGCACCTTGGATGTGTATGTTCAAATGCAGTTTTATAGGCGAGGTACCAGCAGGAAAGGAAATAATGCCCACCAGGAGCTTTGAAGCACTGGAATAAACTGATCTAAGAGCTACAATAATCAGTTTATTTTTGTGGTATAACAGTCCTTGCGCAATATCAGTAGATCACGAGTGCTTTCCTGCAAGTCCACTGCTACTCCCCATTTGTGGGCCATCTGTGCTCCAGTGAGTGCCACCAGCGAGGAGCTGCTCCCAGCAGCGCCCAGCGAGCCCTCCCAGCTTCTGCTGAGTGACCCTGCTGAAGGACAGGGCTACTGGTGACGTTCTGGTTTTCTATCACTGCTGCTTCCTGACCTAGGGGAAAAACAGTTTAAAGAAATTCTTCAGATTTTTTTACTTCTCTTCAGTGCTTTGAAACTGAGAGACCTCTATTTTTCATAATTTAAACTCCTGCCTAACTGGGTGAGTGTTTGAATTCCTAGACTATGACAAAACACCAGTGTGTGTCTGCCTGAAATGTCGAGAGGATCTTTAATAACGTTCACCCACCAGAAACTGAACTCAAAGCGTGCTAAGATGATGACTGAGAACAATAAAAGCAAGGACCCCGCTGCTCCGGGCGAAGCACCGCTCCGTTTCGCCGGGGGGCCCAGAGGAAGCACGGTGCAGGGCGTGCCCCATGCTGCCCGGTGGCTTTCCTGGTGGCTTTCCCCGCTGCTGCTGCTCTGTTGCAGGCAGGAAGTTTTCAGGTGCCTGCGTTCTGTTTGTTTTGGCTGGAGCTTTGGTTTCTGCGGTAGCCTGCAGACCAAAATTTAATGCACAGATGACCCTGCCAAGCAGCCCCAGTGCCCGGCGACTGCTCAGAATGAGCGATTGCACAACAGAGCTGCGCTGAGAATAAAATATTTATTGTTTTTTATTTGTTTTGCATAAAGCACAGCAGCTGAGGGTTGAGACCTCCACTTTCTCTGACGAGGTCCTCAGAGGACTCTCAGAGGGAGAAGTTCCTATTGCATTGCTGTGATAAGAGCCCATCGCTGCTCTTCTGCGGAGGCCAGAGCAGATCTGGAGATTGATTGCAAGAGATCTGCTATCGGCCTCAGCTCTCCTCTCTTGCCATGGAGGTTTTTGACCAAGAAAAGCAAAGCAGCTTGCAGAGCCCAGCAGTTTGGCTTTTGCGCTTCCAGAGGTGACACCATTTTTTCCTTTATTTAATTCCTGTCTTGGAAAGTGGTGTGCCAAGTTTTATCCCATCACGACATCTTTCTGGCACAGTCAGAAACCCCTTGCCTTGCAAAGAGCAAGACAACCTTGACTGTAAGGTTATGAATGGGGATTTATGACCAAGTCTCTTTTTATGTACACTTAGCCCAACTTTACTGCTACAAACAGATGAGTGTGATAAGGTGGGCAGGTTGTTTAAAGTTTCGCTGGAATGCGAGCACAGTTCTCCTCTTGGCACCAGGAATCTGACTTGTCTAAAGCAAACCACTGCAAAAATTGTCATCTGTAAGAACCTGATCCAAGTCCTGCTGGAAACTGGAACGTTTATGTTGGGCATGTAGGCCAACAATACGCCTTTTTCATTAGTATTATCTCTCAATGTAATCCCACTTTTTTTTCTTTTTTTTCTCCTTTTTTTTTTCTTTTTTTTTTTTGAAGAGCAGCCAGAAAGCATCCTATTTGCCTCCTATTTGCCTTTAGAAAAAAATTGTTTCCAAAACCAGTGAGATTTAGTGCCTGGCCAGTGCATTCCAAATGCACTAGGATGCCATCTTGGCCACAGCTGTATGCTGTGATCGTGAGACACCAGCTGGGTGCAGGTCTCAATTAGAAAATGCAGGAGAGCTGTGGAAGGGAGGCCCAGCCTGTGGGTAACCCCTTGACATCCAGCACAGGAGCCTGGCCCCTGTTCTGGGCCATGGTGCTATGGATGTGGGTAGCATTCCCACTCTGCTGCATGGGCCCATCCGTGCAGCCAAAGGAGGACGAGGCATGCGGGGTCGCCTTCTGCTGCACCTCCTGGGTTAATAAACATGATTCACTGGTGTCTTTTAGCTGTCAGGGCTAGAGTGAGCCTCTTGGTGCCAGCAGGTCTAGCTCTTCTCGCTCAAGGGCTAATGCATTTTGCTTTGGGAAATACTGACACCCAGCACCGAGCGTTAGCTTTGCCTCACAAACAGACCGTATACAATTTCCAAACTGCTCAGCAATAAAACTCTCCTGTCTTGCACATTGGTGCCAACTGTTTAATTAGGAATAAGCAGAGGTTGAATTTTATTCCTACAAATAATAGAGCGCTTTTTTCTCCCCCTTCAGCTTGCAAAAGATAAAGAGCGCCTGCAAGCCATGATGACACACCTGCACGTGAAGTCAACTGAACCAAAAGCCACCCCTCAGCCTGTAAGTACTGAACTGTGCAGAAAGCAAACCAAACCTCACACCAACCCTCTTTTCCTGTTTCCCACCTGGGTGCGTGACGTGAAGCGTGGCCGCAGCAGCGTGCGGCACCGAGGAGATGCAAAGTGAGCGGTGTTTGCAGGAGGCACAGCCCAGGGACCCGGCTCTCTCCTTGCCCCGGGGAGGTCGACGGGTGCTGGACCCCGGAGGGGGTCTTTTGCTGGCCTGTAGGTCACTTCACGTTGGTGCAACTCGCATGAAACCTTAGGAAGTGTTAGGAAGGAGATGTAATTAAGTTATATTCAGTGTATTTATTTGGCTTTCCCTCTGTCTGACAGACATTTACAGTAGAGCAGACTCTAGTTGCAGGTTTCGATGATAATCACGGTTACCCGGTATCAGGTTTTATACTGTTGAAACTGAGAAGTGAAACCTTCTCCAGTCCCAGCTTGCTCTTTAGAAAAGGGGCTGTGGGGGAAGCCAGCAGGGTTGGTTGGTTGCTCCATGAATTCCTCTTTAATGCAAGGCACTAAGCAGCTTCGCAGGCCAAGCCCACGCCCAGGTACCCCAACCCAAGGCAAGGCCACCATCTCCTTCCCTGACCAAAGTGACTCTTCAGCTGTTGTTTCCTCCTCATCTCTTAATGCTGAAAATGTTCCTCAGAGCTTCACATGATTATTCAAAATGGAGAGAGTGCTTTGCTTCTTGATTTTAAGATTTGTAAGATTTAAAGGTACACTGGCTTTATTTGATTTTGCTTTGAGTCATTGTGTGAAAATTAATTGAGCGTTGACAATCTATAGTTAGTACTAGCAATTTTAATCAATATGCAATGATGCAGCATAATGACAAAGTATTGGTTTATCTGTTTTGACTGATTTTTTTTCTATAAATAAAGCAAACACACACCCATATATGTGTGATTTATGGTGATAGAAATAAAAAGGAGTCAGACTATTAACCCAGCAAATATGGTAGCCTGCCAAGATGCAGTTGGTAGACAAAATTAATGTCTGAAACAGAACACATTACAGAGATAGAGAACATAAAATCATTAAACACTTCGCGCACCCATTTTTACTAGAAACGGATTTCTCAGTTTTCATATAGTTGGAAATAAATGGCTGCAGAAGTGCGTAGGGAGGCTACTGGATAGAAAATTGCAGGTTATTCAGCAACACCGGAGCAGATGTCAAAGTCAACGGGAAGTTTCTGGGCAGTCTTGGAGGGAGTTGAGTGGTCGGTATGAGCCCTTCCATTTCAGCTGGTGAGATTCCTAAAACTGCTTGATCTGGTGGATACCAGCTCTCTAGAGTGGAAACCGCATGCGGCGTCTATAAAAATAGCATTCTTCTAGTTCCTCGTATCCATCTCAGCCTGAATGCAAATGCTTCAGCACATTGTTGGCAAAGTACGTAGACCCAACAGAATGGGAGGAGGTTTGGTTTCTATAGCTCTTACTGGATTAAAAATTAAAACAGCGGAATAATCTGGGAGTCTCAAAGCACTCTGCCTTGAGGCCTTTCATAACAGCAGTGCCCCTCAGGAGGAAGGATTAAAAACTAAAGGGAGGAAATCACAGGAAGGCGAGCGGTGTTTGGCAAGGCAGCCGGTGATCGATGCTCCGCCGCGGAGGGCAGGAGCTCTGGCGGGCCCTGTAGGCTGCGGAGGTACCAGGCGGTGTCGCCGTGAAGATTAGTGTTAGCAGCTAATAAACAGGGAAAGCAGCAGAAAAAAAAAAAAAAAAAGGAACGCAGGGGGAAAAGGGCTGTCTTGATTAGTATTAAAAATGTTTTACATTCTGGAAAATTATAGCTTTGTTGGGGACCTCCTACTAAATTTATTTTTAACTGCTCTATTGAAAATTCTGTACCACTAGTCAACATTATCTCTCAGTTGCTCAGCACAGTGTTTCTTTATTAAAAGAAATAGGCATGAATATTTTTGACTGAAAAATTAATAGCTTTTGAATTCATACACAGCAGGTTTTCTTTTGCAAAGAAGTCCAATATCGCTGCACAGCACTTCTATAACCATTTATTTAGAGTCCAAGTCAAACCTTTGACAGCTAGAGCAGTGTTACAAGCCAACATAAAGAACTCCAAGATGTAAACCAACAATAGGCAGTCTGTGTGAGGTTTGCCATTGTCAAATACATAGATTGTTTGGATTAGTTTATGTAAATGTACTGTTGTATTACCCTTTGGAAAAAAAAAGATCACATTTGTGTATGAAAAGTGGTTTCGTTCACAGGCAGCATTATAAATTCCTTATCCTTTAACTTACATGTTAGAAGTAAAAATTGGTGCCTGACAGGCCTATATTGTGTGGCACTCTGTTGTTGGATTGAAACTGCCTTCTTTTCATTTATTGAAATATAGAAAAATTTATTATAGATACCATCTGATAAATCAGAAATTATTAAAATATGTATAGGTGAAGCATTTGAAAATTAATTATAAAATGGAGGAGTATAGTGTTTTGCATAAATTGTGCTTTCGTTATGAAAAAAATACACAGGCACCGCATAGACTCTGCTAGACCCTAGTCCTTTTAACTCAGTGGGATAGGACTTTGGTAAAAAGATCTGATGACCATTATTGCAGTGCAAAGTATTCTTTACATCCAGTAATTAATTTTTTTGCCAACATAACTAATGCAAGGTGTATGTTAGAATTAATATACTGTGGTACATCGGCTGTTATAAAGGAAAGAGCGGCTGCAAATCCAAACGTAGCAATGAATTGGGATTTAAAATTACAGCCTTTTCATGACTGAGGAAATGTTTTTATTCTGCTTAAAGGATCTTAATGCTTGTTTTTAAACAATTTTGTTACTGGGAGGCAGAACTGGCGACCGAGCTGCTTACTGCACTTCTGCTTGAGCCATGTCCCTTGTGTCACCCACAGTGGCCATTGGCCTCGTCTTCGGCTTTCGGGCTTCACGCAGAGCTGAACAGGTGGAGGTTGGACCCCAGGTGGCATCTTGGTGCTCATGCACCAATTCACTGCTCGGCCAGGTTTGGTGAAGCTGGTTGTCCAGCCTAGTCCTGTCCATTGGCCATATCCCCATCTTCAGGTGGCTTTAGCTCTTTGCAGTTATTTCCACTCCTCCAGTGGAAGGGCCACTGCCCTAAGCCAGTCCGCTGAGGCAGCCGCTCAGTAAAGCTCTTCAGTCCTGTTAAAGCCAATGAGATTTAAGCACGTTCTCATATATTTTAGTGGTGAGTGGCATAAGCTGTTGGCAGATAGGTCTTCTGCTCCTTGGGAGCTCTTGGGCATCCAGGGGAAGGGGAGCACATCGGTACAGGATTGCTGGCTGCCTGCTTTGCTGATGGCCAGCTTCATGGTTGCCATGTCCAGTGGTGCAGCAGCTTAAAAGAAAATGGAGGTATCCCAGCTTAACACATGGAACATGCAAAGTTGTTCCTATTACTGCTCCGTCTGTTGTTGTGGTGAGAATAAAGGACTGAGTAAAGTGAGAACAAAGCTGTGAAGGAATATGCTGTGACATATCTTTGTAAGGTAATTTTTTTTCAAGGAGGAAAAAAACAGAAGAGCCAGAACAATGATTACTCAAGAGCTATCACCCTGGTTTTGCTATTAAGATAGGTTCCCCTACATGCTATTTTCAGTGGTGTTAGTGATCAGTGTGGTAGGTTAAAATGGAAATGTGATTTCATTTGGAGGATTAACTACGCTGAAGTTCCTAGGAAGGGAAGGAGAAGGAAAAAGTATCAACCAACAAGTCATTCTGCACACTGGGTGCTATATCTATCTTTTAAAAATAGATAGAAAACTTCTAGAGAAACTTTTGGCACTTTAAATAACATGCACTGTTAGATATCCCTTATTTAGTGTATTTTTTTACCCTAACCATAGCAATTACAATTGTTTTGAAATACTGTTTTTAGCAACTGTAATAACAAAGCATTAAAAAAAAAATAGTCTTTTAACTGTTGAGGTAATGACTGAGCATTTTAGCTGCTGTAGCCGTACTTTATAGTTTGAAAAAATAACGATACGCAGCAATAAGGAGAGATTCTCAAGCACAACAAAAGCTGTTTTTATATACTGGTTTTCATTAAGTCTCACTCCTCAGCTTTGGTTTCCTCAGTGCTGCTGCCAATAACAACACCTGCTAAGTGATTGCTGCCTGCCAGGCTCCGCATCCAGCGCTGCTGCGGCCAGGCTGCAACAGGAGGGGAAGACACAGCGCTGAGCAAAGTTCCAGGCCCAGCTTTCCATCCTGCCCTCGGTGTCAAGAAAAGCAGTCTCTGCTCCAGAGAGTTTTAGGGTCCAGCAGCTCAGTTCCGATAAATCCTCAGCCCTAAATGTGACCAAAACAGCAGCAGCGATAGCAGGGGAATCCCTGCCCCGCAGCTGCGGGTATGAACCCTTTGTGACATTTATAAATGTATATGTCTTTTTTTTTTTTTCTTTTAAAAGTGTTTCACATCAGGTTTTTTTTTACTGCAGCCACTATTGTCATGTAAAATGTTTACGCAAAAAGAATTCAGGCTGATGGCAGAGCCACTTACTGGAAATCTATTTTACAGGGTGAAGGAGAGGGTTACCTCTGTCTTGTTTATATCTAAGGAAAAAAAATATGACTCAGTCTTCACCTTTAATAGGAAGACACGACTATTTCTTGAAAGGGAAGGTTAATAATAAAATCCCGAGCAGGATATTGAACGCTGAAACAATTAAGGCATTTGTGATTGCTGAGTTGAAGCAGCGTGAGGTACTGCTCTTAAAAGCTGAAACTGCAACGCGCCCAGCACCTCTCGGTGACTGAATTTACAGAAGTTTAGGACTTGAAACTGTTGTGAGGTTTGGTGGCTTTTGGTGTTGTTTTTTTTTTTTTCTTGTTTTCTTTTGCGGCTGGAGGAAATCCTCCCTCCCCCATCCCCAGCGCAAACATTGCAGAAACATTTAACCCTTGGCTGGCAGGGCCGCCTGCTGCCCGCCTGCAGAGTTCTCACTGATCTGAGTGCTGAGTTCGTGGCTCGTGCTCTCTGACAGAAGTGGCACCTCACCCAAAACTTGTGCGTGGGAAACAGGCTGCGTACCAAGTGCCGGTGTGAACAGCTTTTCTAATCATAGGCACTAATTTTTAAATAGAAAATGCAAACGACGAGAAACCTCATTGAGTTTCCATCAGGAAAAGAAACCCTCCCAGCCCCGTCCCTTCCTGCTCTCTGCCCTGAATTACCATCCGCTGCGCATCCCTCGTTGCTGACAGTATTAAGATTTAATAGTTTACAATCCAGATGAATATTTCACGATGGCAACAAAACCAACACCATTCATAATTTGTTGTTCTGCTCTAATTCACCACCGAGTTCCCAGCCTTCGCGCCGTGCTACCGCTCCGCCAGCAGCAGCAGCCTCACCCCCCTCGCTACCCGCTCTGCGTTATGGTAGCATCACCAGCAGGGATCGGTCCCCTGCCCGCAGAGCAGGGTGGCACCAGGTACGGGGCAGGGAGAGGAAGGACTCGCTGGCAAGTGGCGAGGCCGTCCTTCCTTAACTTGTTGGTTCGGGCTCGCCAGTGGAGGCGAAGCGCAGCACACTCGCCGCGTTCCAGCTTTTTGTTCTTTCTTTCCTCACAGACTGCAGTCATGTTTAATTTGGAAACTGGGCTCCTTTGGCAAATTAGCAATTAGAACAATTTTGTGGGAATATGTATATGTGTCATTAGTTTTCCTGCAAATTAATAGCGAGAGCAGAGGTCAGGCAGAAATTTTCCACTTGACTGCAGCTCCTCTGTTGAGATTTGGCACTTTGTTTTGGAACGGCCACAGCTGCTCAAAGCCACAGTCTTCCTTTAGGAACTGTCTTTTAATTAGTTTACCTCATAGCCATTATTACAAATATTACTGCCTCCCCTCCTTGAAATAAAATTACTGTTTCTACAAAATATTCCAGTGACATCTTGCACCACTGCACATTGATGGTGGGGTCACTCGAATGCAGCGTTTAATCATTAGATCACCTCCATAAGCATCTCCTAATTAGAGTCCTTACAATACAATTTTATCTGGTAATTAGCTGAGATTGGCTGCTTCCTCTGTAGCTTATTAGTGGCAGCCCAGCAGTGGGTGTGAATCACAGTGTCATTTGTCAAGCCTGTTAGGCCCCCCCTTTGCTCGTCCTCTCCTGTGTTTATTTCTAGTTGCTACCTACGCTGAAAAGCCTAAAGAAATTTAGCTCGATTCAAATCCTTGAAGCAGGGAACGCTGACCTTTGGGGATTCTTTCTCACAGTTCCCTGGTAGAAACAGATTAAATGTTAAGTTTTTAAACGCTAAAAAAGGAAGCAAACTCTTTTGAAATGGAGTAGCGAGAGCCGTAATGATGGAGCGCGAGCAGTGATCTTTCCAACAGGAGGGCCCGGCTGCCGAGCCGCTGCTAGAGACGGGCACTTAAAATTGATGCAGATTTGCTCGCAGTTATTGGACTGTTAAAATGTCCATTTAGAAACTGAGATAAAATACAGTAGATTTAATTTCATGGTGAGACCTGTCAGTTGTACTATTATTATCGTCACTGGTCCTTTTATCATATGTAATAGATGGATGGATGGATAACAGGGAGACATTACAATGTGTGTGTCCCTAATCAGTGCCCTTAAATCACACCAGTCAACAAGCAGAGGGGCTCTGGCGACGGCACTGCGGGCTCTGAGCACGCGTGTTCTCGGCAGCGTGCGCGTCCGGGATGCTCCAGCAAACCAGTGCCTGCCTTTTACTGCCCCTCTTCATCTCCTCGCTGGGCTCCTGCTCTGTGGCCTCGCCACGAGCTGTTAAATATTCCCTGTTTGGGGAACAGGCTGGGTGTTTGCAGGTACCTGAGCAGCACGCAGGGCTGCAGGCAGGCAGCACTTGGCAGCACCGGGCTTTTGTGGCAGGGCACACCGTGTCGAAAAGCAGGGGCAATTTATCGAAAAGCAGGCGACGTTTATTGAAAAGCAGGCACTATTTGTCTGTCACTCAGCTGTGCCCTTCCTGTGGGCAATCCGCTTTTTGTCTTGGTATCATTTCTCTGACATTAGAGCCCTTTGTTTTCCGTTACCTTTGTTTGGGATAAATCCTGTTATTTTGATAAAGGAACAGCAGTATTTGTGGCTGTTAACTCATATGAGGGATGCTAATAGGAGTTTTCTTATCTGGTTACTTTCACACGAGGAAAATTAATACAGAGTCTTATGGATAAACATGAGATGTTTGGGGGCATATCTGAATTGTGTGCCTCGCCTTCATCTGAAGAGCTTTAATGTCCAGCCAAAAGGAATTTTAGTCATGAACAAAAGTTATAAAATTCTGGCCCTGTTAAATTCAGTAGGAATTTTGCTACCGACTTCAATGGGGTCAAGATTTCACCAATATTATTCGCAAAAGTGCCTAAGGGAAGGAAATGTGGAAGTAGTCAAAGAGCCCTTCTCTCAGTCATCTTTTCTGATGTCGTAGTTAAGAGATTGGGTTGTTTGTTTAAAATACTCCAGCAGCAGTGACCTATTGTGCGGGAGCGTCGTGTTTCAAAGGGCGTTGTAGGGCAGCGAGGAGGAATGTGGGTGCTGGAGGTATCGGTAGGGTCATGCATTGGGAATGGTTGGGTTCTGTTGGGTTCAATGCATGGTCCCAGGGGTGTTCAGCCTGCTGCTGCTCACATGGGTAACGCTGTGCCTTCCATCGAGGGAGAGCAGAGCGGTGCCACTTGTGCTGGGCTGAGTGGCTGCAGTATTTCATGCAGTGTGATTAATTAAATTATTCCAGAGTTAACCTACTCGGGGCTTTGCTTTTAAAATGGATGAACGGGAGGGGGAGAAAAGAAAAGCAATCCCAAATGCTGAAGAGAGAGATTGCGTCTCTCCCTGCTACGTCCCTGGGAAAATCTGGCCTTTTATTCCTAGCCTGATGCCTTCAATGAAATATCCAAGAAGATTGATTAGAAGCCATGCATAATGATAGCATGGAAATAAGAGGTGTGTGGGGTTTAGACTGTGAAACAATGGAACTAAAATAAAATATTAAAATGATTATGTACTCTGTAAGATCTTGTTTTAAGGTTCAGATAAAAATCCACAATTTGTAGTTCTGGCAGCAGGCTACGTTATCCTTTTTATATAATCTACCTGGAAACGTAGGTATTTATTTCCCTTTACTGGCTCCTAATGGAACTGCTACAACTGCACTTCAGGCTGAAGCAAGCGCTCGAGCTGCGTTGTCTGCTCCAAGCTAAGGGAAGCTCCACTACTGAGCATTTCCCCAGCACCCTGAATGAGGCTCGGTCGCCATTTGTAACGCGGCCTCGTCCTTTCCCTCCGCAGCTGAACCTGGTGTCCAGCGTCACGCTTTCCAAGACGGCGTCCGAGGCTTCTCCGCAGAGCTTACCTCATACTCCCACCACCCCGACTGCACCCATCACTCCCGTCACGCAGGGACCGTCGGTCATCACTACCACGAGCATGCACAACGTCGGGCCCATCCGGAGGCGGTACTCGGATAAATACAACGTCCCCATTTCTTCAGGTAAAGCGGGGCTGGTGGCACAGGCCCTCCCGGCCGGCTGTCTTTTGCTTACACCCAGCAGTGACAGGCTGTGATGATAACAGAACAACTGCTCTCATTTAGCAGATATTGCCCAGAACCAAGAATTTTATAAGAACGCGGAAGTTAGACCACCATTCACGTATGCATCTTTAATTAGACAGGTGAGTGGAGCCAAGCGCAAGCGTTCGGATTAGAAAAAAAGTCTCCCTATATGTGCACGCTCTGGATTAAATAGATTTTCAAACCTTTGGTATGTAAGCATGCTCAAATGCTCAAACCTTTACTATAAGGGTTTTTAGAACTGCAATATATAACATAATTGCTTTTGATTAAGTATTACAATACGATGTGATTATTAGGAAATTCATTTCACACAACAGTGAAAATGAGCCTGTTTAAAGATGGCAAGTCAATTATCACAAGCTACAGTAATCTCTGATCCCTAGAATTAATCTGAGCTCTAAATAATTACTGAGCTTTAATCAGCTAGTGAAATGTTTTGCATTTCTCTTTGATTCTGCTTTATGAATGACTAATAAATTAATATTTCTGTAAGGAAACAGAAATAAAAACTCAAAACAATTAGATAATTCCATTTTGAATTTTGCCATTGAACTGTTAAATACAGCCATTAATCTTAGTTCATATTGTGAAAACCTCCCTTTGGATTTTTGCTCCAAATCTCTTCTTATTTTTTCGTTCTTTCTTTTTTTTTCGTTCTTTCATTCTTTCATTCTTCTTGTATTTGTTCAATAAAATTCTGAACTTATTTTCTACTGGTTTGCTCATGACTGATCTTGCAATTGATTTGCTTCACAAGGCCATCCTCGAATCTCCAGAAAAACAGCTAACACTAAATGAAATCTACAACTGGTTCACGCGAATGTTTGCTTACTTCAGGCGCAACGCAGCGACGTGGAAGGTAAGCCTTATCCCGTGTCTGCCTCTTGCCTTTGATATCTGACATGTACAGAATAGACATTGCTGATGACATAACAAATTGTAACGACATGTGGACATGAAAATTTAGATCGGCAGTTTTGACACACACTGGGTGCCTTATCTGCAGGAACAATTTGATATTTGGCAGAAAAATTCTTCTGCCTTTGAAAACCACTAATTGAATCCCCATTATTGGCTTTTATGTTCTGTGATTATGCCACGAGTTCCTCTGTGTGGTTACTGCTAGCAGTGAAACTCAAGCTCTTCAGCTGGAATGTATTAAAAAAAAAAAAATGAAAAAAAGAGGTAATTTTATTGTGTCAGTGGAAGATATTCTGTTTGTCTTTTTAGTTATGCAGACTGTAATCACAACAACTGCTTTTTTTCCCTAGGATCTATAGATAAGTGGATTTCTTTCCTCAATCAATTGACTCTCAACTCAGATCTGTTATAAACTTCTTCTTTTTAGCCACACAGCAGAAGCTTATTGAACATAATATGCAAGAAGCAAGCCTTGCCATAAGAAATCTGTTGAACAGAACTAAAACTTGGTATATTTGGCTCTTCAGTTTCTTACTGTAACCATCTCTGATATTGTTAGATACGAGGTCTCAGGACTTAATTTTATTTCATGTTTTGGGGGCCACTCTTTCCCTTGTACATAGCATTATATCAGCCACACTGGCTTCTAAAACTGGTATAATTACTGACAAATGAATCAAGTAATAGGATCTTGTATTGCAGTAAAAATTGCATCCCAGCAGTTTGAGCCTCTCTTAATCTAGGCAACTCTGTTGCTTTCAAACAACTTCAAATGACCAGGTAGGATGAATATGTTCCATCCCTGCTGTTTCAGTAGCTCTTAATGTTTTTCCTGTCTCAGCCTGCATTTAGCATTAATTCCATCAGAGGATGGACCTAAAAATCGTTCTTGGAATTTAGTTTTAGTAGCACATTTTACTTTTAATTCAGATCCCAGGACAATTTTTACCTTTTCAAGCTTGGTTTATAACCTCTTAGATTCAGGAAAAGTCTCTGTGATTGCTGCTTTGATTCTTCAACTTCAGTTGGAAAACATGAGCAGTGTTTCACTTTGCAGCCTCCTTACTGTCCAAAAAGGAAATTAACTTTCCCTGATTTAAGATCCATTTAGACCTGCCTGTCTTTTGCTGCTGGATTGGTTCCAGTAGGCCTTTTCAGCAGCTGCAGGTGTGGGTGCTAAAGCAAAAATCCTATCTAATTCCAGCAGCAAAAGGAAGGGAAGTGGGGAAGGGAGTGGAAGAAGGCAGCCTTGGCTGCCTGCGAGGCTGGTTTTAGGAATAAGCTTTGTATATCGCTCAAAGGAATTCCCAGGAGCCACATGCACTAACAGTGTGCTTGTACAGGGGAGGAGGAGAGAGGCTGAGCTGGAGACCCCTGGGCTTGCAGAAGAACACAGCGTGTCCCAGCAAGGCAGCTCCCTTTGGAGACCCCTCAGGGACACCTTGATCTTGTCCAGGTGCCCTGATCCTGCCTCACTTCCTGGGAAGAAAAGCTTCACCTCAATTTCCGAAACTGGTGTCTGCTTAACGAATGCAGTTTTTGTGCTGCTCAGATTTATGCCAGCCTTCAGGAACAGCAGGGATGAAAATGCAGCTCTGGATTGGCATGACGGGAAGCCCACGGGGCGCAGAACGAGCGCAAGGGTCTAATTGCAGAATCAGAATAATTTGAATATATATGTGCTGATTTGAGCTCACCTTCAGCTAATGCGTAGGGGGCATTCGAGTCAGTGTTCCCAAAGTTCAGGTCAGGGTTTGGTGGGGGCCGGCTTCCTCGAGACCTGTTTCAAAACCAGAGATGACTGCAGGAATAACGACCTTTAAAAAATGAGCCTCTTCCCCAAAATGCAGCACAACACAGCCTGAGCAGTTATTAAAATAACAAACCCTTTCATTTACTACCTTCAAGTATGTTCAGGGTAATTTTTCTGCAAAAGTGGCTTGCATACAAATATTTTTACCAAGGTAAATATATAATCTTAGAATAATAGCTCCTAATTTTTGTGTTAAGCTGATTGCTGAGGGAGCACTGTGAGCTGGTTCTGACAGGTCAGAGGCAATGTCTGTTTACTTTTATTTTTTGGAGTAATTTGCTGGCACTGAATTGCAGCCATGAGGCACAGGCTGCAGGTGTGGCTCTGAAATGTGAGGTGTTGTTCGAATAAAGCTGCTAGATAGCAAGTATCCAGAGGCAGCAGGAACAAAACAATTTTTTCTGTGATGAATTCCTTAAATAAGTGGTCATACTGGAAATAGAAAGCGAGGGCAGTGCTTCATGGCCATCTTGCAAATATCCAACTTGTCTGTCTCAATATCTTCAGCAAGAGCCTGATCCAGCAGCCCCAGGCCTGGATGGCGAGTCACACATTGACTTCAAGAGAGCAATAACAGGCTGGAAAGTATTCTTCCAGCATTAAATATGTTTAAAGAACACAAATATTTCTGCTCAACTGTGTATTTAGAGACTGTTTACAAACTCCAAGGGCTCACTTCACTGAACTTTGCTGTGTGCGTTTGATCAACTGCTGTATTAACTGGGGGATCAGCTTTCACTGTGGGAAATAGCATTATTATTCTTACATTTTGCTCCAGACTTGACAGCGTTCCCATTTTCACAGGAAACTGCCTGAGTTACCCAGATGTGGGCCGGCAGCCCTGTGTCAGGTTGCACTTGCGTGGAGCTCGGCACCGCCGTGGCTGCTGAGCTCGCTGCTTTCAGCCCGTGAGGTGTGGGGCAGTCAGCGTTCTGCTCCGCCTCAAAATCAGGGCTTTTGCCAAAAGTTTAAAAACGAGTGAAAACCAGGAGAGGACAGGGGAAAAATAAACTAAAAAAAAAAAAAGGAGGAGAACAAAGTAAGGCAGGAAGAATCACAAATGGATCCCTGTGGAAGAGAGGAAGCACACAGAGGATGCTGTGGAGCTGGGTCAAGCCCTACATCCGTGGGATTGGGCACCTGCAGCCAGAGGAGACACCTTTGCACCCAAGTATCTGCTGAAAGCTCCCATGGAAAAGGGATGGGACTGTGCTGGTGATCGCGGGGATGTGGAAAAGTAGCAAAAGACTCTTAGCCTTTCCTTCACAAGCACACACACCACTGCCTCTTAATTTACATGACAAATGCGCTGTGCATGCCCTTTGTTTGCACAGTGATTTAGACATTCATGATTGGAGCTCACTTTCACCATCGAGACCTGATGTTCATTAAAAAAAAAAAAAAAAAGATGACGAGAGGGAAAAAAATTGTGGTCTCTTGGTTGCCTAGACCCAGGCCATGTGTTTGGCTGGCATTGTGCCTGCTAACGAGTCAACCAGATTGACTAAATCAATGGTGCCAGTGATGATGGATGGAGTTTGTTCGCCTGCATATTCTCAGCAAATGGCTTCTTCTGCTCTCCCTGCTTACCACGCTCCTCTCAGTGGCACTGGGGATGAGCTTCGTGTACCAGCTTTGTAGTGGGCTCTCTGCTTGGGAAACCCACACAGCAGGATGGAGAGTGGCACTCCCATGTGAGCACTGTGGGGTGCTCAGCACCAGTTCAGGGAGCAGAGAGAGCAAAGCCCCAGCTTGCCATGAGGCAGGGAGGTGGCTCCTCATGGCTGCCTGAGAGAAAGGCCCTAGTGCACCAGGGGTTAGGCTGGGCCCGTCCTCCACACCGCAGCGCACACCCCAGCGCAGAGCCTGGGAGCGCCAGGGTCCCTCTGGGTGATGAGCTGTGGGGATATTATCACTTTGTTTCGGAGAGCCCTCCTCGTGTTTGCTCTTGGCAGAGGCTCAGATCAGTCGGTGCAGCAGTCTGCCAGGAACGGGAGCCAACTTCCATATAAGAGCACGCGGCGGAGGCAGGGGCCGGGGCCGTGCTGGCCGGTGGGGTGCTGCCGAGCCCCGGTCCGTGCCACTGGTGGGGCAGCAGCTCAGCACCTGATTCCCATTAGCCCAGCTGTGGAAACCACGGGCGCACCAGCCCCAGTGCCTTGCTGCTCCATTGAGCCACCCGCACTCACGTTAAATCCTTTCTGTTCCTTCACACTGCTTTCTTTTCCAGGAGAAGCTTCTCTTAGCAAAGCCTACGTATTTGTTTTGAAAATGTCAATGCAATGTTCTTCTTGTGTTGTGTATGTATGTGCCGCGTTATACAACGTGCATGTTTATAAAGTGATGGCTGTTCTCATTCGCGCTGTGGGTAATTGATAAGAATAAGTTGATTTTCTAACCTTGGGTTTAAGCTTTTATATTTATTTTAACTTTGCAAAATAAGATGTAAAGAGCTGGGGTGTGGGGAGGGGGTTTAACATTGCAAAATGAGGACTGTCAAGCTGACTGTGCTGCTGTTCTTGGACAATGATGAGCATTTTCTCATAGAAAGTTTTTGAATGTTTTCTCTTTTATACTTGCTGCAGAATGCAGTGCGTCATAATCTTAGTCTTCACAAGTGTTTTGTGCGAGTAGAAAACGTTAAAGGGGCAGTATGGACAGTGGATGAACTAGAGTTCCAAAAACGAAGGCCACAAAAGATCAGTGGGTATGTCCACCATGTTTGAACTTCTTAGCCTAGCTTGGATCATGCTTACAGTTTAACGTAGAGGCTTTTGGCTGCTAGCTGGTGTTAGACCAACCACAGGTGGTTTCGCATTGTTTCAGCTAAGGGAAACCAAGACAAACATCTCATCACTACTGTTTGTATGCCCACCAGTACCCTGACCCTGCTTGCTTGGTGTTTGTTGCATCACATGCTAGTAGCTTTTAGGTGGCAATGCATATTAACCCTCACAAACCATTTGCTTATGCTTATTGCATTTTATTTTCTTTTTCCTTTTCCCTGTATTTGATGTCTGTTCTGTCCCCGATCCCGTGTCCCTTTGTTTCCACTTCATCTCCTTTGCTGCTGCTCTTGTCCCAGGGTGCCATTCGCACCAACCTCTCACTGCATAAGTGCTTTATCAGAGTAGAGGATGAGTTTGGGTCCTTTTGGACTGTTGATGATGAAGAGTTTAAACGTGGCCGTCATATTCAACGAGGCCGTCCTCGAAAATACTGCCCTGATGAAAACTTTGGCGAGCTTGTTGCACAGTAAGAGCTTTTACTTGCTTTAATTTTTTTTTCTGCTGTTGCTTTGCTTTGCATGATTTACCCATCTCATGTAGACTTGCATTTCACAAAATAGTGACATCACCTTTGCTGCTAAAGAAGCTAAAGTTTTAGTTGTTATATGTGTATTTTGTGTGTCCTACTCTGATAATCCAAATGCCTGTAATGAGAACTCTACTTTGACATGTTTGTTATAGCATTTGTTTGTAGTGCAATGTAGACTAAAATAATTATCCACGCTAATGCAGATCTGCTGCTGTAGGTCTTTCAGGAAGACAGATATATGCCAGGAAGGGCTTCAGATAAGTTTGAATTCTGATCTTTTCCTTTGCTTCCAATTGTATGCCTTGGTTTCAGCTCTTCATTCAGAAATACGGTTAGATGCTTATAAGACACAAACAATGAATTAACTTCAAAATTAAAAAAATGAAAGTGCAGTGAGAACATCTGTAAAGATTACAAACAACAGGGCATCCTGTGTCTACAACAACCGCACACAAATATTGCTGGGGTTCCCAAAGCAATTTTCTTTGACCTTTACTTGAAGGCCATCTCACCAGGACAACTGATCCTTGCTGGTCCCTGTGGGACAGGCTCAGTTAAGACTTTTCTCACCATAATTTATTTCCATATGAAACAATAAAATTGCCCAATGAGTGATAAAACTTTATTAAGATTTTTTTCCATTGGCACTTAGTATCTACTTCATATTTGGTGATGTTTTTTTTCCTCTGGTGGGGACAAGTGATTTTTAGATGCCTGTTAAAGAGAGAGTGGACGAGCTTGTCATGTATTTTCCTCAAATCCATCCCCTTGTTTAAATTAAGATGACTAAAGCAGGGGTCCAAGATAGCACACCAGAATAACTTTTATTAAAATGACCTCTTAGGTGCTCCCCACCACTTGGCTGCAGCACAGCAGGACCAGCTGTTTTGCCTCCATGCCACCTTCCCTCTCTCCCCACACCCCAGTCATTTGGGGGTGAGGGTACGGGCAGTCCCTAGCAGGAAATAATGTGGCTCAGAATCCACTCTTGTCACAGTCCCACTGCTCAGTTGCGAGAGATTCTGCTGCTGATGACTTTGAGAATAATTTGCCTTATGCAGTATTTAAAATATCCCGTGATGCTTTTGATCATAGCCTCCTTACGATGGACCCTTACGTGGTAACCGGCTCCTAGGCACGCCGAATATTGGAAAATTCACACTAAAATGAGCAGAGATGCCAAGATGTGCTACTAACGCAGGGTAGTAGAACACATGGCGAGGTAACGTCAAGAGATAATGATATTCCTTATTTAGAAAAGGCAAATATGATAACCATAGACAAAAACTCAGATATTTTCTTTGAAGAAAAAGAGAAATGAAAGAGAACGTGTGGAAAAACAATCTGAGCTTTAGCTTTCTGGTGTGGGAGGAAGCATTACATGCTTGAAATGTTCGCATAGAGGTTGGTTGCATTTAACTCTCCTTTTTATGTTTTTCTTATGCAGTAACCCTTCTCTTATTAAAAACATACAGACCAGCCACACCTACTGCACACCTCTCAATGCTGCTTTACAGGTAAGATTAATGACTGTAGCAAATATGCAACAGAGGCGTGTGTCTTCCCCACTCATTTCAAAATATATTAGCCTTGCTCTAATTAGATATTAAATTTTAATTCCGTTAAACTTTTTTCTTAAGTGCATAAAGCATCATAGTCCCTGGAGGCAAACACATATCAGGCTGCTTCAGCATTAGCTAGATGCTTAGCATTTTGAATATTGTGGCAAAAAAATTAAAAGTTCACTTATTAATATTTATCAGCAGTATCATAATTTCCATCCTCTTATTTCAGAATTTCACTTGAGGCAAAAATACCACAAGTGTAATTACTCTAGCACAGCTATTAATGTGCTGAATGATAGGATACTGCACCACGTGACCTTCTATTGTTCATGGTTTTAAAGAGAAAGCAGATCATTTTTCCCCCTTTTCTTTTAAGGGCTATTTTTGCATATCTTCCTATTGTTGTTAAAAAAAATAAATGTCGTAATTCCCATAGAAAAAATTGGGAATTTTTGTTGGTTTAAACTACTGTAAGTCAAAAATTTGGTTTTTCACAATATAGAAATGCATAAAGTGTTTGTGCACAATTAATAACTTGCAACATGAAAGTGTGTGCTTCTCCAGACCTTTTTTCACGTGCTATTTATCAGGTTGCTCTTGTTTTTTTTTTCATCCCTACAAATTCCTGAGTCTATCTCAGGAACCTCAGGTAATGTCAGCAGTCACTGACTGAACCAAAGACACAAATGCACTGGTGTGCCCTGGGTTTGCAGGGTGCTGTGTGTGTGTTTGTGCTGGGGTCCAAGCCTGATCCATGCAGTGGAAATTCAGCCAGGAGGCAGCACCATGTGTGGTTGTGCCCCAGTCACGTGCCGAGGGTTCACTTCTCCAGAAGTTCACTGGTGGCCGTGGATGTTTGCTTGGGCAACCACATTCCACAGAAGCTTTAGCAGACATCTATTTTCTGAACCAAGAAACATTATTAGGAGAAAAGTGATGTTCTGCATTTCTTCTAATGATTTGAGTTTACACAGTAACTTCTGAAAAGCAAATGAAAGCGTGTTTAAATGAAGCAACTGTAAATACCATTCATTAGTAACTTATTTTCCCTTGAGTCTTGTGAAGTGTGATTTTTAAAGACTGCTTTGTCTCTTGAATAGTATTAAGATTACAAGCACATTTTACATTCATGAGGCTGAAAGGCAAAAATGAAATGATCCTGCATTTCTTCACATTGTTAACTATGTGACTAATTTCAATTAATATGCTTATCATACGGAACTGTTCGTGTTTTATTTCTCAAACACGTGTCGTTGTCGTCATCTCCATCCATTCTTGTCTTTTGTGATAACCTCTAAACTGCCTCTCTTCCCCACCTTCCCTGGCAGAGGCACGTGCCCATGGCCTCATGTACCCTTGTAGGAGTTCGATTGATGGAGAGAAGAGCCTGGGCCAGATTTGCTACTGCTTGTGCATCCCCTTCAATTAGCGGGGATAAGAAATCACACTGTTCATTGCACTGAGACAGATCCTTCTTAGGGTTTAAAACAGATCAGCAGGTTCCCCTCTCCTGGTTACACTGGGAGTCAGATCCCCTGGGGTGCTCGTGGTGCAGGGCATCTTGGGCAAAGCTGCAGCGTGGGCAGCTCGATGCACGCTGACCTGCTGTGATCAGCTTCCCATATGTTTTTTCTTTCCCTGTGGGGTGGCTCTGCCACCCCTCTCCTACTCCCAGACCCCTCTGACGTCTCCTCCATCTGCTTTCCCACGCAGTGGGGAGCACCAGCTCTCCCTGCTGTGTGCGGAAGGCAGGGGCACTCCAGCTCTCACCAGCACTGCCATTTCCCAGCAGGTCACCGGGGGCTTTCGTGCTCCCCAAGCCTCCCCCTTACCACCATAATTGTCTTTATAGCACATACTGCTCGTGTCCCACCTCTCCCCCAAGAAACTGCTTTACTGCAATTACAAGTTATCACTATGGGTGAAGAACTTGAGTCATTATTTTGCCAAGTGCAGGAAATGTGAACCGTTCTTTGCATCCCCTCATCACAATGAGTTTGCCGGTTGTTGAATCAAGAAGATAAAAATAATCCTCCCTGTTAGAATAGCTTTTGTAATCATGTGTGACACATAGGGCTGCACATGGAGAGGTCAACATAAGGAAGAATAAAAGGGGCCATGCTCCTGAAGATGCTGCAGGCAGGGCTGGCCGCCCCCCAGCCCCGCTGTCAACTCCGCGTGCATGGGAACAGCCCTGCTGGCTTGCATGGCAGCGAGCGAGGAGTTTTGTCCCGTGAATTAAGAGTGGAGAGAGCGTTCAGTGGGGAGCACGTTTGCATGAATTCCCCTCCCATGGGCAGGTTTGCATCATGCAGACCCGCAGTCAGATGGATTTTTTGGCTCTGCAGCCAACTGACCTCCCCCCAGCACGGGTCGAGTGCTGCCGAGCCAGCATCTGTGGTCCCGGCGCTGACGCGGCTCAGAAGGCTGCAGATGATGTCAGCTGGATGCAGTTCAGATGGGTGAAGTGGTGAAATGTCCTTCGAGTCCCTCGGCACTGTGGCCCTGTAAGGCCGTGCTGCCCTCCCCGCGCACCCAGCCCCGCAAAACGCCGGGCTCCTTGGGGCTTCCGCGCTGTTGGCTGGGCATGGGACTGTGCCGTCAACATGAGCTAATCCTGACATACAGTAAATATTAGCAGGCAGAGCGGTGGGAATCAGAAGGAAAATATTTAACAGTTCATTCTCTTTGTACAAAGATTTCCATTTAGAAAGTTAACTGCAGTGTGCCTCTGCGTGGCGTTTCTTTAGAAGAGTGAAAAATCTAAGCGAAACGGTCAGATCTGCGATAGCTGGGTGGAAAGCTGAGTTGTTGATGCTTAGAAGTGATGGGGGGAGGATTTGTCAGAATTCATCAGGTTCCCAGTTTCCTCTCCAGTGACAGGGCAGGGCTGATAATCTCACATGGGCTGGTTCAGCTCTCAGGTACATCACTGTGGCTCTGAGCAATCCGAGCTGTGTGAGCCACGGCGTCGCACTCATGTCACAAGAAAAACAAGCTCAGTAGCATTGTCATCCTGCTGTGTGTCTGCCTGCCCTGGTAGGAAGGAGTTACCAGCCAAGCGAGTTCTGATTTTTTTCCTTATTAACCTTCATTAAAAACAAAGCCAAAAGCCAGACCTAAGCCACCAAAAAAAAAAAAAAAACAACCCAAAGCCCCAAACATAATTTTGCAAAATGAAAATAGGAAAAGCACGTTTTATTTTTTCCAGGAGGTGTAATTCCAAATAGGGAATGGAAAGCTCCATTTTCACTCACAAGGCAGTACAGCTATGAATGCATAAACCCAGATGTAAATTATGTTAAATTTCCCTTGGTGGAATCAGTGTAATACCTATCAGAAGGCACAATATTTAAAAAACCGGTAATTGCAAATAATGTAAATGCGGAGAATGTTTTGGAATAAGTGAGTGTGTTGTGCAATGTATAAAAACGTTAGTCATGGCTCTTCATATGTTTGTTTGTGTCCTTGGCAGGCTTCAATGGCTGAGAACAGTATACCTCTATACACTACTGCTTCCATGGGAAATCCCACTCTGGGCAACCTAGCCAACGCGATGAGGGAAGAGCTTAATGGTGCAATGGAGCATACGAACAGTAATGGGAGTGACAGTAGTCCAGGACGTTCCCCTATGCAAGCAATGTGAGTATGGCAGAGGCGCCCGCGCTGCCCGAGGTGTTGTCTAACCTGCTGGAGTGTGACTTTGGAGGTTCTTGGAGTGAACAACACAAGCTGAGATCTCCATCTGGGGACGTGCTTAGGCTGATGGGAACATAAAAGGGCCATTTACCGACTTTCACATGAAAGAATCAGCGCAATCCAGTCTGACAAGCACAGAGGGCTATAAAATTGTGAACTCATTTGTAATTCTCTTCTTTAAACCTTAGACCGTAGGGTTGAGAAATCTCTTAGGCAACTGCCTACGTTTTTTTTCTTGGAGGAAAAAATGGTGTTTCCCTCCCCTTCGGAGCACGCAGCGAGCACGCCCGGTGGGGCAGGGCTGGGAAATGGGCTTGTTTGGTGGGTTTGACAAACACTCGACGCACAACAGTCTCGCTGAGCATTAATGATGGCACACGTGAAGGTCTGCATGATTTATAGATTGCTCTTAAAATATCAAAAGGAAAATTAATAGGAGCATTATAGCAACAGACGGCGGTATAATGAGTGCATATATAACCACATGAAGTAATGGGGGATTGCTGTCCCTGCTCAACGTGAATGGCACCAGGGCAGCGAGCTCGTGCAGGAAAGGGTAAGGCAGGAAGGATGTGATGCCCCTATGGGTGTGCTCAGTATTTATGGGGTGATGGAGTGAGTTTGCAAAGCTGTAAATTCCCCCCTCCCCTCAGATTGCATACCGGGTAATTGGCAGCTGGTGAGGAAGCCGAAGTTCATACGTCTTGTAGTTCTCAAATTTGGAAAAGTATCCGGAGTGGCCGCCTACCTGTGCGAGTAACCATGCACGAGAGCCCGCTGCTGTCCTGCTGGCCATGCCTCAGCCTGTTGGGCTGCCAAACTGTTGGCTGCCTCGCCACGGCTCACGTTACGCGTTAAAAAGAACTAATTTGTCATCTTTTACTTCAAAGTAATTTGAATAAGGGATTTACAAAAGTAAGTCTAAATCAAAAAGTAGAAAAACATTAACCTAATACCACTGTAGTAATTAGTTGTGAAACTAATTAGCATTTAATGGCAAAAAAGTTTCCCACCTGCATAATGTGTTGTCAGAGGGGAGGGGGGCACGAAGGAATCTGAAGCTCTGGGTACTTTGATATTGCGGCATTTTAAATCAGCGCACAATGTGCTTTGAAAAAAAATCTTTAAAGATGGCAACATTCATTTTTAATTAATAATTAATTTTAAACATTGTCTTTCACCATTTACTTCAAAACATTCAAATAATGTGTTTAGCTTTTCCAGTGGTTGTTTGTGCAGTATTAATTATCTCTCCCAAAGTCGCGTTACGTGACACGCTTCCCGTCGATCACAAGCAGATTCATCTCCAGGCAGTTTTAGTCACAATTTGTTATCCTCTGCCCGTGACCACGCAGGGCCGGAGTGAAGGAGGAGTGGAGGGACGTGGCTTTTCTCCAGAAATGAGACTTCTCCCAAGGGTTTCTCCTGGCCTAACAGACGGGGACAAACGTTTATGATGTTGCGTTAATCCAAGTAATTATTTTTTTGCAAGTTCAAGGCTAGTGTAGTTCATGCACTTCTCGTTTCACCTAAGGTTTCATTGTCTTTGAAGAAACTGTGAGGGGGGAAGAATAACCGAGTTGAAACAGGCTAGGACATTTTCCAGAACTGTGCATAGCCGTGGCCTTTGTTGCACTTAATAATCATCTCTTAGCACATTGATACCAAGGTGAGGGGCACAGAACAAATACTGGAGAGAGAGAAGGACGGGGGGAGGGATGCCTCATTTTCATTATTCACCAGAAAATCCAATTTTCTGTTGTAATATGGAAATGATTGTTTCCTGAGTGTTTTCATTTTCTCAGAATTGATAATATATGTGTTCTCTGCTGAACATTTATTTTTGCTTAAGTAAAATGTGGCTAGGTGATGTTCCAATACCAGCCTCTGAGCTTCCCCATTAAAATGGTGTTTCTATGTAGTTGGAAGGGATCTAAAGCAGAACACCATTCAGACGTTGCAGGTTTGCCCTGTTTAGTAAATAAAATCATGAGTCAAGGGTGCTTTTCCAGACACCGTGCAACCTCTGATTTTCAGTGAGCATGCTTCGTTAATGACATTTTCAGTTTTTTTCTCAGAACAGATTTCCTTGTCATAATGCAAATTATTTTTTAAACAATTTCAGTATATTAAAATAAATCAAGCTTTAAACTTTATTGTAAGGTTTAGAAGACCTTGTTAACATGACAGCTAAGAAGTCTAACACTTTAGCTGAAGTCTTATTACCAGTCATTCGTTTCCTTTTTATGACACATTGAACCACAGCTAGATTTTTTTTTTCTTCTCCCTCCTTTTGAAACACTAGAAAGTAGTCGCATAATTACAGCTTGGGGACATAGCACTTTCATCCTGATATGCTCCAAAGGTATCCACAAAGCAAACTACTCCATGCTGTGTGCACCACCAGAACTCAGTGGCTTTAAACAACAGTCAGCTTTATTAAAAACTCCTCTGTTCCCAGAGTGGACAAACAAAAGAATTACTCAGATGTGAAAAGAAGGGGAATCAGTGTTCAGCAAGGTTATTTATTGTTAACCCCTTCTGGAGTCTTAGGCATCTACTTAAAAGGAATGGGCTGAAATTCTGCTGCTACAAGAAAAAGAAATAGGAAACCCTTTCTTTTTTCTTTTTCCTTTTTCTCCCCCTTTTGTTTCTTTTTTTTTCCCTTAGCCCAGCATTTACCTTTTCTGTAGTTTAGAGACAATAGGTTTTCCTCTCCTACTCAGGAGATGGTAAATAGAGATTCAGAAATACTTGAGATATACAGAAGTCTGCCTTTGCCTTTGAGCTTACTTAAACCAAATGTTTCCAGTTGCTCTGAAATGTTTGAGCAAAATCACGGATTTGGTAAGGTTTCCTCCTCACATGCCACTTTGTGGTTACAACTGACAAGAGTATGTGAGGAGAAGAATTATTTTTGTTTTCCATGCAAATCCCTCCCAGAGGGGCTGCATTACCCAGATCACCCTCCTGATTTGGGGGATGGAGTTCTTGCCAAGCTCGCTGTCTGCTGCCTGTCCAATGCGGGAGCCCTGGAGGAGGGCGGCGTGGCCGTGCCCCGTGGCTTTGTGGCCCCCTCTGCCTTTGTCTCGCTCAGGGTCGAGCAGCACAAGTTCATGCTTGCTTTGCTTTTCACTCCTTAAGTTTTGCCTATGACTTCTGGGAACCGAACCAAACCTCAGAGAGAAACTCAGTTAAAACCACCTGGTTTCACCTGCTTTCATAACAAAACCAGAAGGTGGTCAGAGTTTGCTTTGGAAAGACTCAGAGACCTTTGAAGGGGCTTTCACAGAATTTCAGGTGGTTGCAAGCACAGCGGGCACTGGCCTTATCTGCTGGCACCCGTTCGTTTTCTGCCCACCAGGTAGCAAGGATGTGATGGGAGACCGAGATGGCCCCTGCGTGGCCTTGGAGAAATTTCTTTCCGTGTGCTGATGCCACCTCTGCATTGTGCAAAACACATTCTCCCCTTACCTTGGAAAATGTTCCGTCTGCATTTCCAAAAATAATAATTAAAAAGGAAAAATAAGCCTGGCAGTAACATCAAAACCATAAAGGCTGAGTAGCACACACTTCATCGGTCTACGCGTGTAGCCACTCTTTCCCTGTTTCTTCTGTTTTTCATTTCACATTTTTCCCAAGTGAGGGCCCACAGCCTATTCATTATGGAAGTTTTTCTAGTTGCAACTAATCAGCATGGTTTCACGTTTGCTCGGGCCGCCAGGACGCTCAGCACGTGCCTGCCTCCACGATTGCGAGCAGCGCACTGGCTCCAGCACGATGCTGTGTGTGCTGAAGCGGTAACTAGCTCTTAACCACTGAGACTGGAGTCTTCTCCTCCTCCTGTTTTTTTCCCTCTTTTTTGAAAATGAGATGAGCAACATCTCCATCCTCATGGCAGCTGAGGTCTGCTGAGACCCCCCACAGAGCACTGTGGGGGCACGACGGGATATTTCCCGTTGAAACTGTTCTCCCAGTCCTGCTGACCTCCGTCGTCAGCCTCTCCCTCCCTGGAAACAGGGCGTTGATTTTAGAGATGCTTCTTCTGCAGTTAATGATGTGCAGCTAAGGTTATGCAACGTGCAGAGGGGCCTCTTTGCTCCCAGCCATGGTGGTAGGACACGTATTTGTGAACTGGAAAGGAAAAGGTATGTGTGCACAGATGCTGCTCCTCAGTAGCATCCCTGCTCTTGGCTGGATGGGCAGGAAGGTGCAGTTAACACCTAAGTACTGACCTAGCACTTTGCAACTCAAGAAGCTGAAATATGCAGGGACTTGAAAGGCATTCGCAGCTCACGTTAGAGAGGTGTGTAGTCAGCAAGTTAGATGCTTCCCAAACCGAGATAAATAAATAGGGTGCAGCACAGCTTTGAGCACTGTGCAAGTGTGCAGCTGGTTCACTCTGGTCTGCTGAAGCAGGCAGGGTTACCTTTGGCTGGTGTGCTGGGTGCAGAGCACATTGTCCCTGTTTCCTGATTTGTTCTTGCTGTCTGTTCTTGCGACAGAGTACGAAAAGTACTGACATTCCTATCTACACAAAACGGAAAATAAAATACAGCTATTTAAAATCATTCATTTTAAGGCAAAGCTATGCAAGGAGAGGAAAAGTTCTTACAAGGGATGTTTGCAGTTCAGATTATGTTTTCAAGTAGTCTACGTGAAAGGGTTAAATCAGCCTGCATGGAGAAAAAACAAGACTCTAGGAGGTGGATATCAACTCAATGAGAGACAGAGTGGGACTTGAACTCATTAACACTTTATTTTAAGGGATTGCCTACAACATCAATTATTTAGGAAGCAAACAGGGTCTCCATTGCTGTGTCGCATTATTAATACTTGGTAATGTCAATAAAATCCTACTTTCCTATAAAGTCCCACCAACAAGACACTATTGACTCACATGGCTATTTTACATTTCAAAAGCTGCCGAACAAAAAAAGAAAAGGTAATTTGTATTTGTATAGGATTTGTTGTAAATATGATTTACGAACAACATTTTTCAATTGTTATCATACCCGTTTTGAATGACCAAGCCCCGTTCCCCTGCGGGTTATTCATGTGCTTTGCCATAATGAGAAATTTGGCAGATCTCATCTCTTTAGTACATCCTTGTGCCCACCGTGAGCTGGGGATCATGTTCTGCCTTGTTTACAGCTGACAGTGTTATTATTCTCGTTAGGACTGTGCTTTCTTATCATATTGTTGTGTTGAGCGAGCCTTTTCCTCTCTGTTTGTGTTTCCTGGCAGGGCTTTTCTTCCCTTATTGACAGTTTGTAAAAATATGCATTAATTTGGAGTTTAAAGCATGTATCATGGTGTCTCTTTGCTGTGTTTGCTTGAAGTTGATTAATGATAGAACCTCACTTGGGGTCGTCCTCTGGAGAGTTGTCTCACAGGTTCTGCATGTTAACGAGCGACGCCGCACACACAGCGTGGTGATTAGCCCAGCCTCCACCGGCTCGGCGGGCTGACAAACCTCTCCTTCGCTTTGCGGATGCTTATTCCACTTATTTATCCAAAGATTGTATTAATCAACTTAACATGTCAGCTGAGAGCGCTTTCTCTCGATGCCGAGACGGGAGCCCCATCGAGGTGCTCCTCCCATGGTATTTTCCTGGGAGGCCGAGCGCAGCCTCCAGCGCAGCGCTCGGAGCCCAGCGCCAAGTTCAGGGTGTGCTCCTCGGTGCCCTGCAGCTCCGCAGGCCCCAACCGCCCCACGTTCCTCCCCAGCCCGCCTGAGCTGTCAGAGCCACTGTGTAACGAGCAGCTCGCTGAGTGACCGTGTTTTCATTTCTCCAGGCACCCCGTGCATGTCAAAGAAGAACCGCTAGATCCAGATGAAAATGAAGGCCCGCTCTCCTTAGTGACAACAGCCAACCACAGTCCAGATTTCGATCACGACAGAGATTATGAAGATGAACCTGTAAATGAGGACATAGAATGAGTATGTCTGACATCATTATCCTGAGAATGAAGATGGGAAGAACACGTCAAACTTAGCTGTGAAATCTCTCCATTGTTGTACAGTCTGGAGGATTCTCAGTCCACTTTGACAACTATGAAATATGTTAACTCTTAGTGCCATCAAGTATCCCATTTGGGAGTATTTTTGATTTTTCTACTTTTTGTTGAAAAAAGGAATTTGTACTCTGTGCATTGGATGGACTTGTTTGGTACTTGGGATTTTCCTCTCTTACAGTCAACATCAGTGTTGTAAATTTGCTAAACTGATTCACTTACATTTAGCAGCCAGCTGTGGACTGCAGGTCCTGCCACTTTTGGACACTTGAGGACATCAAACTGAGCATGTACACCTGAACTGCAGATCAAGTCTTTGCCCAGATTTTAAGGATTCCAATGGACAACATATTTGCACAGTACTGCATGTTGATTATCACTGCCTTTACTCCATTTCGTTGTTTTTTGGTTTTGGTTTTGTTTTTTTTTTTTTTTTGCTT
>WBMW01003346.1:344137-364960 GCA_013396635.1 Penelope pileata
TTTTTTTTTTTTTTTTGCTTCCATTTGGGATGGGGAAGGCCTGTGTGTGCACGTGTGTGGATATGTGTGTGTGTGTGTGTGTGAGCGTGTCTATCGGGGAGGGGTTAAAAGAAAAATTATCCCAAACTTTTTAATGTATTGCTTTTATTCCCCCGCCCCACTTCTCCTCTACCATTTTAAGTTCTGACCTCAGGCCTCATCTGGGCCCAGGGCCTCTCGGAGGCTTCAACGTTTTCTGTACTTTGTGATGAATGTTAATAGGTGTTTTTATTATACGAAGCTGAATGTCATTGAATTGTTTGTAGTTTTTTCTGTCATTCATTCCAGTTTCCTTCAGATGCCACCATGTTTTCTTTAGCTATGGAAAACATTCCATTTCGGTGTCTCTTTTTTTGTTGTTGTTTTTTGAAAAGGTCCCAAATGCTGCACTATACATGTGGAAGGGTTGTCCAACGGAGAGGGAGAAACGAAGTACTGCAAGAATGAGAATGAATGACAGATGAACATAGAAACACTGTAGGAAGCAACGCAGATTCATTCCACAAAGCAGTATTTTTTTTTTTGGAGGGGGGGGTTTGTTTTTTTGATATTTCTTTTTTGGCAGCAATGGTGAATATTAGCAAATGCCACAAAATTGAACAGCACAAAGAAACGTATGCAGCACCAACAGAATTTGCTTTTATTAGAGAATGAATCGCACAGTGGCAGGCTCTCGGTTGTTTAACACGAGTTTTAATGGGTCAACAAATCTTTCTGGAATATCTAAGATTACCGAGATGGGCACCTATATGTTTATTATTGCAATTTTTTTTTTTTTTGCATTTGCATTTGCAAATAGTGGTTGGAAAGATGACTTCATTAAATTGTTATTGTACGTGGTGATGTTTCACAGTTAAGCATCAGTTCAGGATTGCTTGGTGGCATTAATCTGTTTGAATACAAATTAGATTTCAGATTGAACTTGTTATGGGAGTTAATAAGGACAGAGCCCCGCTAATGCTAAAGTGTTAATTTCAACTGTGCAAATCCAGTACTGCAGTTAAGATTGTTATGCAATATTACACCAGCCAGTATCAAAACCTCGCTGTAGGAAACGGGAAATATAGGAGAGAATTCGCACCGGGACTTGTTAGGCAAAACTGGCAATGCTCTTCAAAGCAAACATGACATACAAGATTTGTTGCTATAGGTCAGTAAACCTTGGTCACCAAACACCTAAACATTTTCATTCTGCAACCACTTTTCCGTCACTCATTTATTTATGTAGGACTGTAGCTTTTTTATTATTTCAAAAAGCCTTTCAGAGCTTAATTTATATTCTTCTTTGTACCTTTTTTTTTTCCTAAAATTACCAAAGATATTACACAAAGGTAAATTATGTTCTCTGTTATATGCTTTATCTTGTGAAGCCAAATATCCTCTTATTGTTGATCAAAGGAGGTTGAAGAATTTAGAGGGAAATGACAAGATGTGGGCTATTGCTAACCTGAGAGGGAAACTGCTCCTTTATTCTAGAAAATTTAGAAGGCCAAGTAGATGTCTGAACCAAAGTTGTTACTTTTTATTTGTAATTCTTTACAGTGACCAAAATGAAATTCTGTAAAGAGGAATCCAGGAGAGCTTTTGAGGCTAAAACTAGGCAACAGTGTTAGTAGGGAAGCTAGAGATGGGAGCTGAGAAAGGAAAGAGGCGGTTGTTTTACAGAAATTGGGGTATCAGATAAAGGAGGCAGTTTAATAATAAATACAGAAGAGAACAGAAAAGCTCCCACAGTTTAACTGGACCACATAATAGTATTTCTAGATTTAAAAGAAAAAAAAAATTGGTCTTTGGTTCTACAGATTGTGTGCCACTTCTGTTTCGGGATCGTGCTAGGATGACTGCTTTAATTTTGGTTGATCTTGGCAAATTTGCTCAGTTTTGTTTAGTTTTTGGTCAGCATTTTTCATAAGGAAATAACACTCCTGTCCACTCATAAGCTTTGGTACAAGAAATTTTATCAGCAGTTACTTTTATAAAACTCAACTCTGCTTTCTGTTTAGAAAAAAAAAAAAAAGAAAAAAAAAAGAGAAAAAAAAAAAAAAAGGGCAGGCTGGGGGCTTTTGAAACATTTTTTTTTTTATTTTTTTTTAAATTATATCCAGGCAGCTTCGTGACGTGCTGGCGGTAGCCAGGCAGGGATCATGAGAATTGAGCCCTGTCCTTCTGAACTGAGTGGTTTGCTGGTTAGTTTGGTATTCGGAAGGGGATAAAAATCTGGTAGATTAGTTCATTCTCAGCATGTGTAGCTAGACATGAGTAAAGATAACAGCATGAGAAACTGTTAGTACGCATACCTCAGTCCAAACTGTTAGGGAATGAGTAAATAAAAAATACATTTCACTCAGTTGCACTTAGTTGTATGTCTTGCATGCTTAGTCTAAAGACTGTAGCAAAAATATAAAAAAATAAAAAAAGAGAAAAAGAAATAAAAAATTAGATTTTAACATATCTGGCAGGTGTCGCAGCCTCGCGGAAGAACCAACTGAAAATCTCAGGCTTTACATCAAGCAAACTTCACTATGATTTTTACAATTCTGATTCTGTATCCCTTTGGATATACAGTTGCTTCTTTAGGGAGGGGTTTATTATGTTGTACATATATATCCCACTGTGTCTGTGTGAGCCTTTGTCTTTTGGGGGGAGGGCGGGAGGGAGGAAAAGGTGGAAAGGTCCTTTTTTTAGATACTGTTCCTCAAAAGGAATAAATGCAGACCTGTTTGTCAAAACACCTTTTGCTTTTTGTGCAACTGCTTTATATTAACTATACTAAAAAAATAGCTTTGAAAAAAAAACTACTGTATGTAATGGAATTGCAGAATACGCTGCACATGTATTTTATTTAGTTATCCTTGCTTTAAGAATATTGGATGACATTTGCTGACATGTGGGAGAAAATCCCTGACTTTTTTTTCAGCTTTTAAATTGTAACATAGTTGACAGATTTTTTTTTTTCTCCTGTTATCATTGATCGAAGCATTTTTGTACAGTTTTTGTGTTTAAGCTGTTTTTTGTTTTGTTTTGGGTTGTTTTTTTTTTTTTGTTTTTTGATACTTTCCCACCCCTTCTGTTATCTTACCACTGCCTTTTCTGGCTGTCTTAAACAAAATTCATATATTTGAAAGGAAAAAAAAAAAAAAGTCATTTAAAAAAAAATGTTTTTCTCCTGCTGCAGTAAATATTTTGCATGACGAGTTCCAGGGTCACACTTTCAAAGTTTATCAGTGAAGTAGTGATTAATAATGGGGAGTGTCAAACTATTGAACTTTTGTATAAAAAAAAAAAAAACTTTACAAGGTGCCAAGATGTAAAGACAATTTGTTACATGTTTTTTTTCTCAAAGAAAAGCGTACATTATGAAAGTAGTACCATGTATCAGGTAAATCGCTGTCAGGAATGAGAGTCAAAGCCTTCCTTGTCCACAAAAAAAAAAGTTTGTAAATGTAAAACCTGTTAGGTTTCTGCATTCAACTAGAAGTGAAATGAAAAATCAAGGCTTATGTAGAGTAAGTGACCACAAAATACGACCTTTGGTGATTCTCACTCGCAAGAGTCCAGCCACAATTCCTGCAATTCCCCTCTTCTGGAGCCCCGACTTCGGGAGGAGACTGGGGCAGGGGTTCTGATGCTACAAATGTTGCAGATCATTAGATATTTTATATATATACATACATAAAGATATATATATAAAGTTTTTAAAAATAATTTTGAACTATTGTAGTTTTCAGATTGCCAATATTCTCACGTTCATTATAGCATGAAAAAAAACAAAGCGTTTAAACTCTTTTGAAATCCTTTGGTACCTTTGGTTAATGAACTCAGATTGAGTTTTTAGATGTTTCAGAAGTAATTTAGTATTCTAGTCTTGCGAGGTGAATTTGCAGTAACGACTGCGTTTTAATAGACCCAGAACAGGTAACCAACTATCTTCTACCCATAAGCCTTGATGAAAATGGTACAGTCCAGACTGTTAGCATGGTGCTTTGTGTGTATGTGCTGCCAGTAACAAGATTTTTTTTTTTTTTTGATAAGGCATAAAAGAAACTCATTCCTTACATCAACTGTAATTCCATCATTCCATGTCTGTTGATACAGACAATAAAAAATGTTGTGTAGTCAGTACTAATTACTGACATTATAGCATTCTCAAATGCAATAAAAATGCTGGTTGTTCACACTGGTAATGCACGTTGCCATGTCCTAAGTTTTTTTTTTATTATTTCTTCCCCGCGATGACTCCCGTGTCACATCCCCTGGGCCCAGCGCAGATCCCACGGAGCACTTGGTCACATCTCGCCCTATCCCTGCCCATCCATGGGCAGTCTCAGCACTCCCCTTGGGCCTCCCCCAGCACGTGGGATCACAAGATTTAGCTGCAGTTTCATGGCTGCTCTGGACAGGGCAGCCATTTAGGCCTTGAGCACTGGAAGCGAGGAAGATGCTGTCATTGGAAGACTTTTCCAAGCAAGTTCGTCAGTGTTTGCCCGTTAGGTTCGTGGGCAGTTGGCGGTGTTTGCTTTCTCATTGGATTCTACCTCGAAGGTGAAAGCATGAAAAAAGGGTTCGGGTCCTCATCTTGCAAATCCTAAGTGCAGTTCCCTCACAGGAGCTGTACTGCTGGCTGCAGGAGGAAGGGCTTGACAGGTGCTGGACGTATGCAGAACCGGGGCTACAAGGTGAATCTCGCAGCCCACACCACCATGAAGACAGGGTTCCAAGTTTGCTGTCACCTGAGACAACTTTAGAGGAAAAACCCACCTTTTTTTTTTTTTTTGAGTAAGCACACATTTATTTTCTTCGTCGAGTTTTATGAAGAAAAATAAAGTGTTTAATAACTAGCATTAGCAGCAAACCAGAATTTCAGAGCAGAGATTTTTTTCATGAATAATTCATTAAAATTTCACATCTGCAAGATTAGTCATCCAAATAAAATGCTAATGTCAAAAACATGCACCGTCTATAATATTCTCATCAAGAAATCTTTTTGCATATAATGATAAATGCTTAAATTAGTACAAATGATTTTATAAAAATATTCTATCATAAAATTATACCAGATAACTAGTTGTTTTTTTTTCTTTTTTTTTTTTTAAGGGGAAGGGAGGGAAATCTTGCACACTCATTACAATGTGTCTCAAAATTGTATTGATGGGTGGATTTTAATTATCAAAAATGCAGAGAATAAAATTTTAGTTTGGTTATGTATTGCTCTTTTATCACTAGTGAAATTTTAGTACGTGGGAGAGGTCCCACTTTTGTAGCCATGAAAATGTTCCTAAAAGTCACTGGCAGAGGAGTGTTTCTTCTGGCAGGAGCACTCCGTCTCCAAGGCACGGGTGGTAGGGTTGTCTCCAGGTAGAGAAACATGGCCCCAGATGAAGTCTGGGGGCTCTCAGCCCCTTGGATGAGGACAGCTTGTCCCCACAGAGCTCACCCTGGCTTTCCACAGTCGAGGAGGGGATCCTGACAGCCTGTGAGCTCTGCAGGTATCCCACATTGCTTACTTATTGCCCCTTCGCAGACACCGCTGGTGTGTCCACTGCACACGCAAGGCTTGAGCTCAGCATTTGTCATCTGCTGACTTTCTGTGGCCTCTGATTTAAGGAGAGCTGCTGGGAGCTGGTGTGTGAAGAACTGGCCCCAACCCAAGGAGCGGGACCAGGCTCTTCCCCTCCAGCCTGGGTTAACGCTGCCTTAGCAGGGGATGAGAGTGTGGCCTTTTGCTGGGTGCTAAACGCTGCGTTCTGCATCATCTTTGTGTGTGTAATCACACTTCTCCTCCCCAGCAGCCATGTCAGGGACCAACACAAAAACACTGTCCTCTTTCACAGCATTGCCATCCACAGCAGCCAGCTGGAAATACCTTTTCCAGTCCCAAATGCTGTTTTGCACCAAAACTGAAAAGCACTTTTATGGTCAGCGGTGAAGCAGTGCGTCTCTGAGCCACTTCCAAAGAAAACCAGAGGGCAGTGCACAGCTTTTCTGGGCTTCTTCTGTACCAGTGAGGAGAGCAGGTGAAGACAAGCGCGGCCTAGCACAGGCGCTGGGGCCCCCCACAACATGGTGGCGGCGGTGCTGTGTGCACACAGCTGCCGACGATCTGCGTAATGACATCTGACTGGGGCTGTGATCACAGAGGACAGCAGATGTCACAGCAGTGGCCTAATTGAAGAAATGACCAACTGTTGGTGCTGCTCACTCCCACGCAGACACACCCTGCCTCACAACAAACACTAATTAGCCCTTCTTGACCTATTAATCAGGCTGCGTCTTCAGTGGTGACGTTCAACATTCATTCAATGGTGAGGTATGGATTCCTGGTAGAGGTGGTGAGCTCTGCCCTTCACACCCCTACCGCCATGTTGGTGGTGACCAACTGCCTCATGGCCAGCATCATATTGGTGAGTCGTGACATCCCCCTGGGGCCACACATGTCCCCAGTCACCGTGTGGCTCCTTGCCTCCATCCTCCATAGCTGAGGCCTGGTAAAGGCCCTCTCTTTGCCCCCATTTTATCAGCTCCATTAGGTAGCTGCAAGGCAAGTGAGTTAGAAGTAGTAAACAACATTGTTTGGGGTATTGAACCCAAAACAGCTTTCCTCTAATCTTATTCAACAGGAAATTTCTCTACCTGGAGAAAAAGAAATGGAAAAAACCACCACTGTGGCTGGAGCTGCATCTTCATTTGTTTGCAGGCCTTCAGCAGCCATTTTTGATGCATCTCAGAAGCCTAAAAAATATTATTTTCTTCAAGCAATAATGGCAATTTGAAGGTAACCATCCTTTCAAGGATTAATTCCAGCCAAAGCAATAACCATTATTTACCAGAGTTTGACACTTTTATCACTCATCATATTAGCAAATTTCCATTGAAAATGCTAAAATGGTTCGTCATAAGGCACATAACTGCTTTGGCTGTAAAAATGACCAACACAAGTGCCTGTACTCAAACATTAAATTATACTGTAATTAATAAAGACAGTTAAACTGTCTACTAGCAACAGCAATTTAGGTAACCACATTTGATCGGCTATAAATTGTAACTACATTAAAATTCCAGAAATATTAGCAATATGGATTACTTGATGGAAATAGGTGCTGATCACCAACACTCCTATTTTACAACGGAAGCACAGGTCATGTTGGCCACAAAACTGTGGGCGAAGATCAAGGCTGAGTACTTTTAATCTTGTGAAACAAGCAATTACAAATAGTTGCATCGATTTGTTAAAAAGCTTTAGGTGACATAAATTGTTTCCTGTTTAGCTTATTGCTCTGATACATAAATGTCACCCAGTATAATATTAATTAGGGTCACAGAACAACAAGGGTCGGGTGATATAGTGTGCAATCACAGATGTGTCAATCCTTTGTGAGAGCTGGGGAAGGCAAGAAAAGCCCGGGTCTCCTCCTCTGCAGCGCTCAGCTCCTAATTTTATGTGATGACAAAAGAAAGTAAAGGAAACCGTGCTTTAATATGTGAAGTAATTACTTTAGTACTAGTATAATTTTACAGTTTAGGATAAATTACACTGTTTTCATTCTCGTGTTCTTGCCATATAACATAAAAATCCACATATAGCATCAATAAAATAGAATACTGTTTATAAAGGCTTTCTGCTGCACAAGACCAACACTATTTCTCCTAGCATATGGAAACTAAGCACACATTTCAGTCTGGTGTGTGTTTCTACACTTAATTTTTTTTTTCAAACCCCAAAATGGGCTGTGCAGGTTATTTACTTAACATAAATCAAATGTATCATATACACTGTTTCTTTGGATTGGCATACAACTTAGAAAAATATAGTAAGATTCTGAAAAATCTGGAGAAAATTTATTAAATATGATTTTTACTGTAATAGAATATTAATGTAACCCAACGCTCATTTCCCATTAAGTTGATCCCTTTTTAATACACACATGCTTTTTATTATTTTGCACTCATGCGAAAATTCCACATTCAGAGAGTTTCCATCTCCTTAGGAATGTCTCTGGCAAAGGCACAGTAAGAAATCTTGAACTGAAAAAAAAAAAAAGAGACGGCAAATATCGAACGATAAGATGTGGCAAAGCGCTGATGAACTGAAGCAAAAGCCAATGGTATAATAAAGGGTAAGAAGGCATTCAGCACTGCAAGGGGAACAGTAGAAACAATTACACTTTAAATCCCTCCTTCTCGCTGCCACTGTACCACAGCACAGATGAAAATGTTTGATTTGCAACATAAAAGATTCATTAATTACCACTTGAATATTTAAAGCTATTTTGCAGACTAACAGAGGTAGATAAAGCACTGAATTAAAACCTCTAATAAAATTGTAAAAATATTTCTGCAAGTTTACCAGTGTTGCGATTCCTCCCGGTTTAGGGAGCCAGGCTTGGCTTGATACAGAATGAATTTTTTTCAAGTGGGTATTTGAAGTAAGATGGGGCGATTGCACGGCACTATTTGTCTCTCATTTTCAAATGTTTACCAAATACTTACTTGGAATCTCTCTCTTCACATGTGGTTGCCCTTCATGGGAGAAGTGGCTTCTACAAAACAATGCAGCGGGTGATGTGTGTGTTTGAGCTATATATTCATTTTAATACATTTCCATATACAGTAAAAACTCCTCTAGTCGTAAGTCTGCTATAATACTCTCTCTGATATGAGGCAGTTGTACTTTGTGGAGGAAAAAAAAATCTGTTAATCCTATTATAATTACCCTTGTTAGACTTTAAAAAAAAAAAAAAAAGAAAAAGAAAAATTGGAACCGTATCCTTTTCTGCAGGGGTGGAGAACTCAAGCAGGTCGCAGGAATGTGCGCCGTGGAGAGCATCTCTGTAACTGCGCAGAGCACCCGGAGTCCGTGGTGGGGGCCTGAGCTGCTCGCCTGGGGCTCGGTGAGTCTCTTGTGTTACAGATTACAAAGGACAAGGGATGTGTATGCACCCGAAAAGCACAGTGTAACTTTTATATATGTACACTTACAAATATATATATGTTTGCACGACTTCTGCCTGTGGGCAATGGTAATTTGGTCTAGCCTCAAAGCGTTGGGAGCCTCACTCCCCAGCTGATACAAATCTCAGTGGCTGAGGAACTGAACCTGACACTCAGCCATCACATTTCTACCTGTTTGCATTTGGTTCGCAGTCAGATTATTTTTTTATTTTTTTAAACATCATTCTGTTTTTAGACAAATGACTGTTTGTAACCCACAACAGTGCAGGGAGGGCGTGATGGCAGGATGAGGGCTGAAAGCTACACTAACAGCTCTTTCAGCAATATGTTAACAACCATGAGCAGAGCCAAAGTGTATGCATTTAATAAGAGAAAAACAGTTACAGTTCTTTCTCATTGTCATTAATTCATGCAGTTGGCCAAGGAAATTCAAAGAAAAATGTCCAGTTACATTTGGATATACTCTGTGCACAACTGTTCCCGTTGTAATTACTGAGTGTCCGCTCCAATTAAATGGGTTTTGAAAGTATTGCTCTGGATCTGTGTGTGGGATGCACTGAGATTTCAGACGCTGCTGCTGGCCAGGAGCGACACCAGGAGCCCCGCTATGGGCTTCCTTAACCTGGGCTCCACCTTCCCAGCAAACCATAACATCCAGCCTTGCCAGAAAGGAAAGGGCGTTCTCACAATAATTCAGGCCTTGGCCTTTCTTTTTGTTTTTGTAAAGTTCTCTTTTAGTTTTCTTTTTGGAGCATTCTGCTTGTTCTGTTCAGTTTGTGCTGAGCGTGGTCAGAGCTGTTTGTACGGCAGAGCCCAGCGCGGAGCCAGGTGACTCCTGCACAGGTGCCAACAGCTCAGCTGAGCTCTCACTGGGCGTGAGAAATGGAGTTCTCCTGGTAGTTTGTAAACATGCGAGTAGGTACCCCCAAATATGATTTATGTGCTTTTTGATATGGAAACAAAGTTATGCTATGGGAACCCCAGTTCTGTGCCTTCCCCGACATCAGGTTTGGTATAGGTGGCCACGCCACTAATTAAAGGGAGGCAGGAGCTGGCCATATGCTGGGGATGGCTCGTACCATCTTTACCTTGATGCTGTGAGTAGTCCCTGCCTACCCCAATAGCAAACACACACTTATCCGTCACATTTTTGGCTTTGTCGCCTTTGTAGGCATGCAGGAAGGGAAAATTATATTCACTGCCCGTGACATTTACTGAAAACAAAAATAAGAAAAATAAAAAGTAAAGCTTTTTATTGCTTTGGCAAGTACTAGGGTTTAATTTTAATTATGTGCTCAGTTTTTTTTCCCGTTTCCTAGACATACTGGACAGACTTGTACTGTATATAACAGCATGGACAGAGCTTGGAGTGCCTTCCAAACACATGGTGCTGATGCCTCATGCTCGCCCTTGCTATTTTTAAACACTGCTGCTTTGTGCTGTGTTCTCCAGGCTTCTCCCTGACACCTCATGCAGTTTGGAGTGTTCTCACCTGTTTACCACATTACTGGCTGCTGGCAAATTCAAAACAAAAACATCTGATAAAAATCAAATACTGTGTTGCTAACTGCAAAGTTCGTTTCCCCTCAGAAGTCCTTCTTTAATTATAAAACCCGCATAACCCATTTCCTTTGGTGTGCAGAAAGGTGTGTAATTAAACTATCAGCATAATACCTTTCTACATGTAAAACCTGCACTTATGAACTTTAACTGCTGAATAAAAACTCCTATTACATGACCATTAAGTATTATGAATAAAGCAAGTCATTGTAGTACTTGATTAATTTTTATGCACTAACCATTGTGTTCAGCACAAATTTGGTTTCTGTAGGTGGCATCTCTCCTGTCCCGGTGGCTCTGCCATCTTCTCCACCCGGAGCTGAGGCTGCACTGCATCCCTCCACGCTGCTCCTGGAAAATCCCCCAGGCTCCGTGCTGCTTCTGTGGTCATCGTGGAGGATGTTTCTGTAACGTCTCCATCGCGATGTGGCTGGGGAGTGGGACACAGTGGCGGAGGGAAGACCGTGTCCCCAGTGTGGTCATCTCGTATCTCATCCCTCCTGGGTGGGCTGTGAGGTTATTCCCTGCTGGGGCCATGCTGTGCAAGGAGCTCCTTGGGAGCTGCCTTGGTGTGGCCATCTATGTTCTTACTGTGTGTGAGCTTGGATGGACCAGTGGATGCTTATTCACTCAATTCAAGGCCACACTCTGATGTTTCCACCTTTTTAAATTGTTTTTTTCCTATCTCTAAATCAGTTTTGTGGTAAGTTGGGTTGTTATTTTTTAACTAGTAAGAGAAATCTGATTTGATATTCTTTCACGCCACTGTAGGAAAAGACCCTTAGAGGAGAACCTGTCCATGCTGCTCATGTCCACTGCCTCATGGGAGCCCCCAGCTCCGCCTTATACGTGTTACCTACAGCCCTGGTCCTCCCAGGAATGTGTCCTCCATGAATCAGCATCTTGCCAAGTGAAGGGGGAAGGCAAAGTAAGTATCCCAAAATCTCAGCAAGATGGAGTGTGCCAGCACTGAACAGGGCTGTACAGAGCCTGGACTCAGTGGCCAAGGGGACATGTCCCATCCCACGTGCAAATGTTGAGGTCCCTGAGCCATTATTCATCAGCGCCCACAGCCACGTTCCCATATGCTGTGTGATGATTATGTTAAGGCTGATCTTTGAAGTCTGGAGTCAGGAAGTTTAGCTCAGTTATAATCAATAGCGTCTCCAGCTCTTGGAAATCTGCACCGAGCACTCAAGGCAGCCAGTCTGCATTATGTCCTTGTCATATGTATATATTTGCATGTTCATTAGCCATGTAGTAGCACAGCTGTATGTGGTTTCATTTAGCTTCTAATTATCTTCTTTGGGTTGGTGTTTTCATCTCCACCAGACTTAGCAAGAAAAAAAAAAAGGAAAATCACTTAGGCAAAATAAATGCTGCTGAGCAGGTCTGGGGCAAGGAGCTCTGTATCTCTGTGCATCCTCCTGCTCCACTGCACGAGATGTTTTGTTTGAAAGTTCCAGCAAATTAATAATAAATCTGTCCCTTCATTTCCCGCATCATACGCTTATCTTATTCAGGTGGTGTGGGTGTAATTTTTCATTTGCAGCAGGTGGTTGTTTACATATTAGATAAACTCCATCCTTACAATCCTTGGCATGAATGTTTGTGTTTGCTCCAGCAGCTGCTGTTCCAGCGCTCACTCACACACAGATCAAGGCATCCTCCTCTTTGATGGAAGTGACTCATACCTCGGATGAGCTGGAACAGAAGCACCGTGCTCAGCTGCAGACACCTGCACTCGTGCGCAGGGTTTAAAAGTTAGGATGTGGGTTCTAGCTAATTTTATTCTCTTCAGGTTCTTATACCACACCCTTTGTTTTGGTTTCTGAGAAATTTCCATTAGCAAAAACAAAACAAGGTGACTAATATCTATGTTGAACTTTCTTCTCTTTTCCTCCCCACCCCCCAAGCATGGCGAGAAAGCTTACGTGATTTATTCCATTTATTGCAATGGCTTGTGACAAGCCCAGCCCTCGTGCTCCCTGCTTTGTTCTGCTGGGCTGTGGGGTCAAAGGTGTGGGGCTGGCAGGCAGAGGGGCTGTCTGCAGCCTGGGGTGCCCGTGCAGCCCCTCTCCTGTGCCCTCCTACCCCACAAGTGCGCAGCACCAAGGCCAAAAGCAGAGCTGACATTGCACAGCAGTGCACACGAGAGCAGAGCTGGTGCAGATGGGATGCCTGAAAAGCAGCCGTGCAGAGGAGTGGGGGAGGAGGGTGCTGTGTGAGCCTCTCTCAGCTGATGGAGAACATCACTGGACCCCAGTGTGTGAACACAAAGCTTGGCCTTGGCTTGCTGCTCAGCTCGTTCTCATTAAAAGAACTCCGGGCTGAAGTCACCACTGGGCAGTGCCCACCTGTTTGTATTAGTCTGCTTCCATCCTTATCTCAGCGGGTGGATAACAGTTTGCAGCCTCTCACTGCTGAGCAGAGCAGGTGTTTGCCCGGTGAGCTGCAACAGGCTCTGGGCATTTTGCTGTCCTTGGTGAATTGTTTCTCTCTTTGTCAAAGGGCCAGCACACATTCAGTGCTGACATGAGGAGGCTGAGCTGCACTGGAGCCTGTGTTCTCCTGTTACACCAGTGGGTTACTGGGGTGAGGATTCCCATGTGTCCACTGGGGAATGGGATCCAGGCTGCCTGGAGCAGACGGTGCCTTATCGAGGGGCGAGAGTTGTTTGTGAATTGGGCTCCTCCACACCACCTCCTCATGCAGACCCAGTGTTAATGGCTGGAGCAAGCCGGGCCTTCTCCGTGTGCCATCGCGGGAGCTCTCCTGTAGCAGGGGAATGTATCTTTATAGTTTGCTTACCTTGACACTTCAAACATTTCCCCAGCAAGCTGAAGGTGTAATTAAATGACATGCCAGATGCCAGTGCGCGTTATGTTACACCACCTCTCAGCTGGGCTAGCAAAGGGAATGAATGGAGCCTTCAGACAGCTCTCCTAGAGATACTTATTATCTCTTTTCAATGAAGAATGGGTAAGGTTGAGCAGAATGTCAGTAAACCTGCAATTTTCTAGCCTTTTGGTTCCCTCCGTTCTTCTGATCCAGCGGTGATGTGAAGTTTTTGTTGTACTTTTTGTTCTGTCAATTATGGCATCTCTCCAAGGAGGCGGTGGGCTCTGGTGTCACATATGCATATTTATGATAAGGTATGTTCTGATTTTCCCATTGTGCCTGAAACCAGGTGTTCTGGGCCTCCTGGGTGGGTCTGCAGCACAGCCGCCTTCGGGCAGCAGAGCTTTTGGGGCATACTGTTTTCTACAAGGGACCCATAGGCTAAAAGAAAGCTTGCTGGGAAAATGACAGCAGGCTTCCATAATTTTAGGAAATTAAATAATTTTTATAACTTTAATAGCAGGATTTTTAGGATGTATTTCCTTACTTCATTGTGTCTGCTACCACAGAAGATGGATTTGGTGTATCTTTTGGCTGTCGCACTCAGGTTTCAGAGCAGCTTTGCAGGACACCAGTCCAGTTCTCAGAGAGACAAGATGCTGGCTGTCACAAGACAAACTTGCCAGCAAGATTTATTTACTTACTTGGAAGTGGGAATGTTGTTTTAATAATGCAGCCAGCGGGGAATGGAGGTGTTGGCCCGAGCAGGCGTTGCTGCAGCATCCTGTGCTCCTCGCTCTGCTCATGGTGTGCTCAGCGTGAGGGCAGCGGCCGGCACCGAGGTGGGATGGACTGCAGGAGCCATCCCTTGGAAAACCCAAACCTTCATAGCCCTGTGTCTTGGTATTTGTATTTGTCAAGAGCATGGGAGCTTTAGTACCGGAGGTTTTAGTGGATTGGTGTCTTCTCACCATCTGCAAAGCCACTGACTGAACAAAATCCATGTGCAGACAGAGGCTCTCCTCTGCCTTCTGGGGATGAGATGTTTCGTTTCTCAGAGGAAAGCAGCAGCCTGCAACTTGTGCACAGTATCAGTTCAGCACATGCAGGGCACTTCATTCAGAAATGAGGAGTGCTCATAATTAAAGATTAATTTACTAGCACTCAACCCAGCTTTCCCCAAAGTCTGCTGTCAACAGCCATGCTCCCTTTCACTGACATTTGCATTTCTAATTGGGACTGCTCGTTACCAGAAAGTCTCTGCAGCTGAAATTCAGTTTGATATATGTGCTGGTTGTCAAAGTGATGCTCTGCAGCTTTTGCTCCTGGGTCTTCCTTGCAGTGTGTGTGCCTGTGGATGGGCCCAGCTTCACCCCTCCAGGTGGGCAGGAGCATCCCCAAGCAGGGGAAAGCACTGTGGGCATCAGGGAGATGGCTGTTGGTGAGAAGTGTGGAAGAGGTCGGTCCATAGAGAGGAGCCGGAGGTGCAGAGCAGAGATATCAGAACTGGGAGAGGCCTCTTGTGCTGCAGTTTGTGTTTTCTCCATTCTCTCAAGCTGTGATATTTCTTCTTTGGAAGATAATTTCGGACTCCTACAAGTCTTCAAAGAGATGGGAATCACTTTCTTTCTCTAATTCACCAATTGATTTTGTTTTTTCTTCTTTTGTCCTTGAAGAACTGATATTAAGAAATCTCCTCAGCAAGTTACAGCATGTCTTTCACTCCCCAGCCATCAGGGCTGGGAGTGGCTGCCATGGCACGGTGCTCCCTGTCCCTGTGCCCTGCTGCAGTGCAGAGCCCAAACCCAGCAGCCAACGTCCTGAGAGATGCAGTGCCTGCCAGGAGAGCCTGCTGCTGCTGGAATAGGCAGAAGAGAAGGGAAATATTATTATTCCTCTTTAATAGATGGAAAACCAACATGCAGAGAGTGGAGGAGCCTTGCCAAGAGTCAGACAGAAACCTGAAAACAGCCACGAACTGAATCCAGGTCTGCTGAGGCTCAGGCCAGTACCTTAATCATTTGTCTCTTCATAGATTTTATTTCTGCAGTTAATTGAGTTATTCGCTAGGACAGACTATGAAGCTTCTTCCTCTGGCTGCAGTGCTGGTGCTCCTGCATCCTCTTTGCCCAACCTGCAGCTCCTCTCCATTCCCCCGTGCAGGTGGAGCACCTCCCTCGTCCTCCTGCTTGGAAGGGTGCTCTGCAGCACTCCTCCAGCGCTTGTGTGCTTCATCCCTGCCCTTCCCTAACAATAATTCCCCTTGTTCTTTCCTAACCTCAGCCCCATTTGCCATCTACTTTACAGCTTTGTGCTAATTGATGTCTAGTGCTGAAATCACTGTGGATGTCTGCGGAGCTTTCATGTGGGTGCTGTGAGTGATTCAAACTGAGCTCTGCCTCCTAGGAAGGAAGAATTTGGGTATCAGCACAGTCCCACCCCATCCACATCCCAGCCTGAAGTCTGTCCCAGCCCAGCCACAAGCCCTGCAGCTGCTCTGTGCTGGAGAAGTTCATGGAGTAAGCCAAGAGCTTATGCAAATCCTCCTCTATCTGTCACAAAATGGGAGCTCTTCATACTTCAGGAACGATGGGAGAAACAATCTATCGATATTCTGTAATGAGCACAAATGCCCTTTATAAATTGTTTCCCTTTTATTGACTCTAAAGCAAATGTAGCCGTGAATGCTGTACATTAATACATTTTATACCTTCTAATGGTTTGATGGCCTCATATATCCAGTAACGCTGAGAATAATCATTAGATTGTAAGGAGTGCAAAATATGTTTTATCACTTGAAAATGGAATTCCTTCTTGAAAGGTAAAACCAGTGGTAGATCATTGATTTGAAAGGTCAGGGTTAAAAAGCTTATTAACGACTGGGTTAAGCTCTAGTAAAATTCTTTGTTTTACTCAGCTGTATGAAGCATTTAGCTAAGTGAGACTCTTCATTAGGACATTAGTGCTTTTATACTAGCTGTGTAAGGTAAAATCAGTAACTTCCAGCTTATGTTCAGGGAAATGCATTCCAAGTAGCACCAACTACTGCAAATAATGCTGGGTGAAACATGGGCACGGCATGGCCGTGATGCCTGCTCTGCCCGTCCTCTGCTGGGCAGGGGCTCACCAGGCAGATATACGACACAGAGCAGCCGGCCGCTGGGTAGAAATACTAGCATGGGTCCCAGAAGCCATACAGTTATGTCAGGATGCCACAGTGCTGAGTTAATTAGCCCCGACTCCCTGCAGGGCTTTAGATTAGCTACAGTGCTGGGTTTGTGGGGATGCGATGCTTCCCGCCTCTGAGCTGGTGAGTTGTAGTGGGAGGAGAGTGAGTATCCCTATAAACAGTTCCCGAATAGACACGTGTCACAGTGTGAAGGTAAGGGGCCTTTACCTTGGGGACACCAAAGGTACTCACACAATGGTACCTTACGTCCATCCCAGCGAGAAGTGAGGCAGGAAAGGGCCATCACGGGAAATGTGGCTCACTGAGACTGATGGATTTGTGTCATCCACAGGAAATGTGGGGCAGGGACAACTCGTACCTTGCTGTCCCCGCAGGCCAACCCACGGCCTGATGCTGGTGGGCCTGGAAAGAGGAGTGAGTTTATGAATTGCTCCGTGAACGTGCAGACTATCAGAAGGCATCGTGTTGTCCGAAGGCAAACATTGGCATGGGTTAGTGGGCATGGTGGTGATGGGCTGATGGCTGGACTTGATGATCTTAGTGGTCTTTTCCAACCATCTCCTCTGCCATCACTTCGCGGCACTGTCTTCATGTGATGTTGAAGCATCACCCCTTCCTCAGTCTCTCTGTGCTTGGTTGCATGCTAGATTTGTCTAAACGTTATTTATTTTTAGCACTTTTAGAAAAATGCTTACTGTTTTCAAAAAGCTCCTTGGGGTTTGTCCATGGCATCTGCTACCTGTTGCTAACAAAAAAGAGGGATCTAAAACTCCGTCATGCGGCAGTAAGAAGCCCTTTTTAATGTTCTTAATGGAACAAAATAACAATACAGAATGTAATATCCATAGCACGTGCTTGGGGCGGTGTAACTGGGATACTCAACACTTTTCATATGAAGCAGCCGTACCAACCCAACCATCGGAACAACTTTAATACTTTACAGTGAAATTAAATCGCAGATTAAAACAGATGGTTCGAGCGTTTCATTACGAGCCGTGGCGCTTATTTGCTGACCACTGGCTGGTATATGTAAACACATAAAAAGCAAAAGAGCCCTTGGATACAAACCGTGCTCTCTCTTAACTTTTCATTCATGGTTACAACATGGTTATGAATGTTATGGATCCGGACAGAGTCTTTAAAGGTGCTGAATTCAATTTACTTTTACCGATGAAAGGAAGAGGTCATGGAAAGTGCAGAATGGGTGGGAAGAACACAGGGCCTTCGTTACCTGTCCTACCAGGGCATTTCAGCTGGCAGCATGGTGTGAGGCTGTGTGCTGCACAGCTCAGCACCCTGGGGTGCTGCCCCTGGAGCTTCACCCATGGGTGCTGGACTGTGGCTGCAGAAAGAGTGCTCTGCTCTGGTGTCTTCATGGTTGACTTTGGGTGCCTTTGGCTCATAACCTAGCTTGAAAACCCTTTAAGGGGCTTCAGTTGTAGATTGCTGGTGCTGCTTCAGGCCTCTGTTTGCTTATCTGGCTGTAGGGAGTGTTAACTATGGCAGAGAGATGGAATGAAATGCTTGCATAGTCCTTTGAGGCCACTGGATAAAAAAATAATGCTTCCTAGCTGCAAAGTGTGAGCATCTGGAGCAAGGAGGAAGAGTGTTGCTGAGCAGTCCTATTCAGGTGTGTGTGTGTTTGCAAAGTGCAGCTCCTTCCTGCACAAAGTGATGGAGAGGGCAGTGCCATTGGCCCATCAGGAGAGCTGTCCTCGCTGAGCTGGGGAACACTGCCCAAGGGGAATTGAAGGCACCTGTCCCTATAACAGCATTTCCCCACGCTGCTGATGGACCAGGTGCACCCAGCACCATTGCCCCAGGTACTCAATCTTTCAGCTGTTCTTAAACAAACAGAATTCTACTCTAAAAATAATTACGAACAAATCTATAAATGTGTTTGGCTTTTTGGCAGCACTGAAATGAATAGACGTTTCTTAAAAGTGTGGCTGCTGTGCCTTCAGACATTTCCTATGGCAGTTAGTGCTGGGTTAGGGACTTTGGGGAGATGCCATTAACAGGCACTGCAGTGAGCCCAGCTGTTCTGCTTTACCTCTGTTTGTGATGCAGTAACACCATGAAGCCGTATTAGCACCTAGAGAGAGAGCAATGCCTGCACTACTGCCTGGAGGATGGGTTGAGAAAGAGGATGCTTCCCTTCCGCATCCGCGTGCCCAGCAAACCCAGACTGCAGCTCCATCCCAGGAGCTGTGTCTGAATGAGCCCAAAGAACAGGAAAATGAAGTCAGGTTTTCACAGCTCTAGGGAAAAAAGAAATCTGAAGTGACGGTGCTAAGAGTCTTGCTAAGTTCTTGGTGAACTGCAAGGAAATGGAGAGAAAGTTCTGGGAATGGATAAGCCTGGCAAAGCAGACAAACAGCAATCACCATTGGAGCCAGCCCTTCTCCCGGCTCAGCGGCAGAGCTATCAAAACATCTCATAGGATTAAGGCTGGAGCTGAGCTCCCAGTGGCTGGGGTGGTGCCTCCCTTCCAGGACTGGGACATCACTGGGGTCGCTGGGAGCCCAGGCTGCACAGCTGCAGAGCTGGTCCGTATTGCTGCCCGCCCCTTAGAAAGGTGGATTAATAGCACAGGCACTACGGGGCCTCATTTTCCACGCTGGGGCACATTCATAGGAGCTCACGTCTGCTGCACAATTTAAACCTTAGCCTCTCTCCCTACAAGAGCTTTAAGAAAACGAACATCCAGCGAGGAAAGTGCGGGGGCAGGCGTTAGGCAGAGTGAATCACCTCTCGGTGACACTGCTCTTTAGGATCACAGCTACACCGTCAGACCTTGATCATCCTGCGTTAGAGCTATCATGCAGAAGAGTTTTCTCACATAATAGCATATTGTTGACAACAAACTAGGAGAGGTATTTAAAAAAAATCTTACAATGCATGCTTAAAAGCGTAAAAAAAGAACGGTATTTTAAAAATCAGTATTTATCAATAGTCCTGGCTGTAGCTGAGGATTCACAGCATGGATGCTGAAAGAATGGAGACAGCATTGTAATGAAAAAAGCGTATCCATCATCAACAATACAATACCTACCGTGACCTAAGGTCAGGTTTGTACAGTTACACCAGATGTTAGATTTCAGCCGGCCTTTGAAATGAAGGAACACAATGGTTACTATTCCCGGAGTGTTGTGGATTTCATTAAACAACAGGTTTATCTTTCAGCTTTAAAATGTAGAGCAAGATTAGGATATTCTAACATTTAGGTTACAGAAAGACCCGGTAAGCATCATGCAAAGTGGGGCTGGGGCTGTGAGAAGTGCAGCTCTGCCTGGTGGCACAGCTCGGTGCCAGCAGTGCAGAGGAGGGCACACGGAGCACACGCAGTCGCTGCTGCCAGGGGCAGGGTGCTCCCGCAGCAGCCCCAGGGGTGTCTGGCCCTGGGGGGACAGCGGGTGCCTTTAACAGAGCTTGCTTCCCTCTGTGCCACAGCTCTTTGCCTCTCTGCTCAGCTGATAACAGAGGAGTGGGGCCATCCTTAGAGGAGCTGAGCCTGGGAGGTGGCTGCAGTTCCTAACGAGTTCCTTCGGTGACCCCCCCGAACCAGGCTGCTGCAGCCCTGCCTGCCCCCTCCCCTCAGCCCAGCCCATTTCCCACACAGATGTTCCCTGCAGCACCGGCCCCTGCTTTGCCTTGTTTGTTCTGTTTAGGCTCCCTTAACACTGTGTTTATACATATATATATATTGTAATTTAGATATTCATTATATATGTTATACAGTGTACGGTATGTATTCTGGAGCACAGGAAGTTCCGCACCAACATGCAGAAGAACTTCTTCACAGTGCGGGTGACGGAGCCCTGGCACAGGCTGCCCAGGGAGGTTGTGGAGTCTCCTTCCCTGGAGATATTCAAGACCCACCTGGACGCCTACCTGTGCAACCTGCAGTAGGGAACCTGCTCTGGCAGGGGGGTTGGACTTGATGATCTCTTGAGGTCCCTTCCAANTGTTATATATGTTATAATACATAAAATACATATGTTATATATTATATATTACATTTATTAAATATGACATAAATATATAATTATAATTAATATGTAGTTATATACAATATATATTATATATTATATGTATTATGTGTTACATATAACATATATAGTATATATATGCTATATAACATACACAACAATACATATAATAATGCTATATAATTTTTCTACATATTAATTATGATTAATTATGATTATGATGATAATTATGATTAATGAATTATATATTTA
>WBMW01003346.1:365101-395101 GCA_013396635.1 Penelope pileata
TAGGGAACCTGCTCTGGCAGGGGGGTTGGACTCGATGATCTCTTGAGGTCCCTTCCAACCCCTGCAATTCTGTGATTCTGTGATTCTGTGATTATATGCTGTATATAAGATATACATATATCACACTTATATATAGCATATATATACTATATTTCTTATCTATATATAAGATATATGGCATATATATGCTAGATAATGTTTAACATATAATTTATATAATTAATATTTATATTATGTTATATGCATTATGTTACATGTATTATGTATATTACATTTATAATTTAAATATTTATTATATATAATATAGTGTATTCTATGTATTATGTTATATATAACACATAGCATTTTTACATGCTATATAACATAATACATTTAATGCTTTATATGTTATATATGTTATAATACATAAAATACATATGTTATATATTATATATTATATGTATTATGTGTTACATATAACATATATAGTATATATATGCTATATAACATACACAACAATACATATAATAATGCTATATAATTTTTCTACATATTAATTATGATTAATTATGATTATGATGATAATTATGATTAATGAATTATATATTTATATATAGTATTTAATAAATGTAACTTACAGCATATATATGCTATATGACACATAGTACACACATTATGTGCATTATATGTTATATAGCATATAACATACGCTCTATATGTTACATACAACACAATACATAGCATACACTGTGTAATATATAATAAATATTTATATCATAGATAGATACACAAACATACACGCACAATATGAATGACACTCTAAAGTTATATTCTCATTTATTAATAATAATCATTTAACTAGCAATAAGAGTCGAAGGACAGATGTGGCAGTTACGAAGAAGCCTTGCACATACCCTGTCCTGTTTTCTTCACCTGACAGCTGTGTGTTTTTCGTGAGCAGTTTCTGTTTTGGACAAAGCAGGTAAGGCAGAGGAGCAAAGTACATGTCCTGAATTATTTCATTAAAAATTAAAGCTTTGTAAAAGTGTACACATTTCATTAACTTTGCATTGCACGCTTTGCAAATATTCTAAGGGATGCTAATCTCCTGGCTTTAATTAGATTGAAGGTCTCTTGCAAAGGCTATCATTTTAATAATAAAATGAGTGATCTTTTAAGCTTTGTGAATTAGAAAACAGGAACTCCCATTTTAGATCAACAGTTAGACGCTGAAACAAAAGAGTTTCATATTTTTGCAAAAAGTTAAGGTTTCTGCACTAGCTAACACACACTTTGACAAGGCAGGCAGTACAAGTACCCTGCCCTTCCATGCAGGGATGTGTTGCATACACGCATGCAGCCACACACCATGACGACCAGCACAGCATGCGCCCATCCCAACTCCACCCCAACACTTCCACGACATCATGGCGCACGCGGGCCCATCCTCCTTGCTCTGGTGACTTTGTGTGACATTAGGTGGGTCACATCGCCCCAGAATTGCCCAGTGACCCTCTGATGGAGATCTGTGCAGGGAGGGGAGCAGGGCTATGCCTGGGCAGGATGGCCCCCACCATGGGGGTGGCAGTGGGACGTGGCAGAGGGCTGTGTGGAGGTTCAGCCATCCTCGTCCAGTACCAACCGCTCTTCTCACCAAGGTCTGAACTCTTTTAAATCTGTAGTTGTTTTCTGCCCCTATTCTCCTGCTATTATCCCCTGCCAGGCGTCGAATTTTTATATTTCTGACCAAGATCCAATTTCCCTTATCAAACATAATAGAAAATGCTGTAGTTACAGAATAACAAACTTGCCTCCTGGATAAATGTCAATCTATTTTTAAGTGTGGGATCAGCTCTGTAGCTGCCCATGAGAACGTATCACTTCATGCCAACATGGTGCCCCTTCCTTGCTGCTTTGACTCTCTGCCAGCCTCGTGCAAGCCACAGGCATTGCCCAGATCATCGTCCTTGTGCCTCTTCCAGCCGGTTCCCTCCACGAGACAGGGCCTGATCCTGCCTGCCCTGGCCCAGAAGTGACCTAGGGCAATAGAGACGGGCTCACAGCGGTAGCTCCAATTCAGGTACTTGGACACTCCTGGACTTGCTGTTTTTCTCTATCTAGTTAACTTTAAACTACACTCATGTAAGTCTGGAAATTGCTTATATAGCAGTGCAATTCAGCTCTGTGCATTTTGCTATTGGACTTTTGGACCCCTAAGCTACTTTCAAACTCCCTTGCTCTGCCTTTGAGGCTCAGGATTTGGAGGCACCAGTGTAAAAATTCTTTATAGTCAGACACAGGGCAGGCTGGGATGTGGAACATGAGTGCAGAGAGGGGCTTGTAAAAGCCCCCTTTATTTGTGCTTGTGGGGAAAAGACCTCCAAAACCATTGCTGGCATTAGTTCCAATCTGAACAGCGCTCAATTAAATAATGATTTTTTTTTTCAGTTAATCATTCATGCCAATTTGGTGTATAGGCTCTTCAAAACTAAGAGGGCTAAGCTCCAAGTTTAAATTTAATTAATCAATAATTGTCATTTTTAAACAATCCTGATTTATACAAAATTGACCTCTAGAAAAAGACCCGACTCCATTAATGTCTGTGCTTAGCGCGCTTGCTGCAGCAGCTCTTTCTGCTGACAGCCTTTCTGGGCAAGTTTCCTTTAAGAGAACAAAATCCTCAACTTCATTTCTCCAGTTCCCTAATTTTGATTCAGAGCCACATCTTTGTTTAAAGGTTTATGTAGATAAACCTCAATTTTGTCAATCTCAATTTTGTATAAGAAGCAGGATCAACTTCTAATTTCCAATGTTAAATCCTGCGCTCTACTTTCCACTGCAATATTCTCAAGATGACTATTCCAGGTTAGATCCCATGCTGGGCTCAACATTTAGAATAAACTAAAGTAACAGTAACTTCATTTACTCATTAAGATCATGGGCTTGCTCTGAAGCTATCTGATATGCAGGGAGCTCTCCGAGTTCAGGCTAACACAGACAATGGATAATACAATGATGGCACGGACAGTAACAATGACATTTGGGACGGCCCAAAATACAAATCCGCTGCTTTCCTATTGCTTAAGGACAGACGCAGTAATGTAAGTAATCTTTTGTGTAGGGCTGTATACGGATGAGATATGAATGGTCTTCCCACAGGGTGCTCAGCTGCTATCGTAATGGCTTGCTGTTTTAAGCATCTAACGAGAGGAGGAAAAAAAACCATTGGCCATCATATTTCCTTCTGCACAGTGTTTTATTCCTGATGTCACTGTAATATACACTACCTAAACAGCATCAGCAGTACAAACTTTGTGGCTGCTGTGGTGCCACTTGTTTTCCTGCAAGCATCGATCCATGAGGACGCAACTGAGCCTTGAGCTCCAGCTTTGGCTGTAGGAAACCTGCTTCCAACTCCCACCTGTGCTGCAAACAATCAGTAAAACACAAACACTGCAGTCCTTTTTCTAGCAGAGTACAGCTGGAAGACAAATATTAAAGCACGAGAGACATTCAAGTATTACGAAGATGATGAGAAATAGTCATTCTGGGATAAAGTCAAGGTCCAAGCCCATGGCTTTGGTGCCTGGGAGAAGACAGGGCACTATTATGGCACTACTCAGAACCAGCTCCCCTATTTCCACACCTTGCTCTTCCGTGGTAAGGCTGACCTAACAAACACTTACGCTGTACGTGCTGTGACAGGTGCTGTATTTGAACAAATTTTAATAGACAGCATATTAACTACAGCGGCTTTGGCTCGCTGAGGTACGTGTGTGAGTCCGCATCTCCTGTATAAACACTCCTGACTCTCATCTGCTTTGATCAGTATCATTCACTTCTGTGATCCCTGCTCGTTTCCAGCGTCGTGACAAATTTTTGGTTCCATGTCAACATAAATGTCTCATTGGCTGTCACGGAGGTTGAGATGGGCCAGTTTGCCTCAGTATCATACCCTGGCAGTTCAAAAATGATCTGAGGGTATTGTGAATGCTTTCAAAATGTGTGTATCGAATCCTCTGTTGAACTCCAAATTTCTGAGCTTCTCTTTGCTATGGATTTTTATGATCTGGAACGCAAGGGTGCATTTCTGCTGCTGCTGAGCAGAATGGAACAGGACAGGGCTACAGCACACTCAACTCTTTCCTACTCAGACATTTACTTCAAAACAGCTCTTGTTTAACCCTTGGGCTAGAAGAAAGGAAGGTTTGTGGCATTACTTAGACCAAGATAATATAGTAGAAAATTATTATTCTTAAACAAGGAAAATTCCCAAGGACTAGCATTACACCTTTTACATCGTCTCAGAATTTGACCCCTATTCAGTGGACTTGTTGGATATACAGTGTGCTACTTTCTTCCTCTTTTCTTCCTTAAATGTGTCTGAATACGTATTTGGGGACCAAATCCATAGCTCCATGAACTTCAGTAGCACTGCTCTTATTTCCATCAGACGAAGTTCTGCCGTTATATTTCAGTGGACATACGAAATGCACTAGAAGAACCTTAGACTGCACGGTCTACTGCTTCTCCAATGTCTTCAAACTCCCTTTGCTCCAGGTCGTTACCTCAACTTCTTTTCTTCTTAGTGGCTGGTTTACATCTAAAATGCTCAGAACAAAAAGTATTGGTATGATTTGTATTCAAAGCACCAGCTTCTGGAAGTCGTGCTCAGACCTGTGTGACAGTTAGCACTCCGTTCCTTGTATATAAAAACTATTCTAATCTTTTTCAACATCGCAGAGAAGTTTTTCTTTCTTCTTCAGAGACAACTGTAACATGCAAATATCCTAGCGCTCAGAGAATACATAGGAGTGTGTCTATACACATGCAACCTAATCATTAGGCTCATTTTCAAACCATATGCTCCAACTCATAAATAAAGTCTATTAACATTGAACTATTGATCAAAATCAGGGATTCCAGTGTCATCTCTTTCTCTGTAGGCTGCTACCTCCACCAAGGCTTATAAGTTAACATTTGAATTGGAATTAGCCCTTGTAATTACATTTATATTAATAGAATTATAAGGCAAATGTTCTTCTGAGTTTTATCTTCAAGTGATAAACTGAATTGTCACTTCAATCTATTGCGCTTGCACAGAGATTTACTCTATGTGAAACTAAAAGTAATTTTGAGATTGAAACTTGGGCAATTCTCGGGACAGACCAAGAGCAGACAGATTTGTCTGCTCTCGGGTGTCTGTACCCCACAAAGATTTCCCTTCCTGAACCCTTATTGGTCGTTCTCTTCAGCCCTGTCTGTAACCCAGCCCTTGCATTAACTACTCAATGTGTACAGAAATGTTTATATCCCTTGGGTTTGAACCTCCTTTAGTTTCTGTTCATTTCCCTTTCTTAGAGCCTGTCCATTTGTTCCTGTATTTGACACTAGTTTTCTGACATCTCTCCCAGCTATTCCCCTTAGAATCGTATATAAAATAATGATGTCCACCCTGAGCTTTCCTCTCTTCAAAAAGCACTGACCTAGTTTCTCTGCTTTTACAGTAGAAGTTCTCCAGTCCCATGTCAATGAGGTTGCCCTGACATATCTCAGCTCTGATAGTTATCTCTCTCTTTTAATAATGGCATCCTGAATGGGGATTATTTCCTCTAAATGCATCTTCAGCTGTTCCCTGTAGAATATTTCCTTTTGAGTTACCTCTGATTGATCTGTTTTTGGTAGTGGGGCTAAGCAAAGATAGCTCTGATCTTTCAATCCAGGGCTTGACCACAGGTATGATGCCTGTGGACTTTGGCCAGAATTGGAGCCTTTGATAACATATTCCCCAAACCTGTATAAAACCTGTATGGAAAAAAAGCCATAGTTTAAATTGCTCTTTCTTATTATTAATGGAGCAGATCCTCAGCCAGTGTAGTGGGTCACTTAAGTCCTTGGATGTGTGCAGAGATGACAATATTGCCTACCAGCTATGGAATCGTTATTTTTGTACGGCACTGCTCACTTATTTCCTTCACTTTGCAGGACATTCTTTCCTTTCATTATGTCCAAATCTCCCTCCCTTCCTAAGGAACTGATCCTCCATCATCAAAATCAGAAGGAGATTTTGCCTAGGCTCCTACAAGAACATCGTCAAGGCCTGGATTTTTCTTTGGGTAAGTTTTCAGTGCACTTTGGTTTGTAATTCTTTTTTTTTCCCATTCTTATTATTTATTTATTTTTGCCATTCTTCATGTTCTTTATCATTTCTCATCGGCCTCAGGCTGACAAAGTGCTCTCAGGTTGTAAAAGCTTTCCCTTGTCACTGCTGTTGCAGGAGCTGGAGCCATACTGCTGTGCCTACAGCCCCACAGCCTTTGATTATGCTAGGCATGGTCCCAGGTACCCCACTGAAAGACAGAGATCCCCAGTTGTGTGGGTCTCTTCAAGATATGTGTTAATTTGAACTTAAAAAAAAATGTTATTGAACCGTGTAGATCAGGTAAGCAATATTTCTTTCTGATGTTTACTGAAGAATGTAGATAGACTCCACCACCTGCCTCAGTTCAGCCTCAGAAATGCCTTGCACTGTCTAGTTTCTGTGTAAGTATCATTTCTGCTGTGCTGCTCAGGAGAAATCAAGATGACATATACATTTTGTCTAATTTTGTATGGCAAAAAGCAGCAGGAATGTTTACTGATTCACTTTGTACTGGTAGTTCCTTGCAGTAGGGATCATCCTACCTGGCTTGGGAGAAGGCATTGCTTTACAGAGTAATAGCTTCCATCCCTTGTGATTCAATTTCTTTTTTCCCAAGTGGATACAATCTTGATCTACACTAATATATTTTTAAGAAAAAAAATATGTAATATATGTTTTTCTACCAAATATATTCACGTGAATGGATAACTCTTCTGAGTGCTGTCTCTGGCATGGAGATGGACCAAAATGGCAAAGACCTAGATTGATTCTGTTCTACAGAAACCTCTGGACTTGTTCCCCAAGCCAGACTTTCATGTAGATATATTATCTCATTGAGAATTTCTTGTCAAACTATGCTAAGTAAATAAAAGAGAGGTGAAATATCAGCAACAAAGCTAACAAATAGAGCTGAATGCTTCATTTGAAAGAACAGATCTAGCTATTTACCATGCTAATCTGAAATGAAATGAAAATGTATGTTTTTCATCTTTTCAGACAACTATCTTCAAATACAGGTAGCTAAGGTCTTTAACAATGCAGATTTTTTTTTTTTTTTATTTAAAGAAAAATGCATTTGTGGAGGTGTCTTATATGTGTGTTTGTGTGGCTGGATCACTGTAGAAACTGACGTCTCTATTAATGTTGACAGACTTACCAGGCTGAGCCTGTCCATCACACACTGTTCTCATTTTCCCGGCTAATGAGCAGCCCTGTAAACTGCTGGTGCTGAAGAAGGGTACACAGCGTGCTTAGCATCCGACTGTCCCTTGCCACACATCACAGAATCACAGAATCATTAAGGTTGGAAAAGACCTCTAAGTTCATCAAGTCCAACCATCAACCCATCACCACCATGCTCATTAAACAGTGTCCTTAAGTGCCATATCCCCATGTTTCTTGAACACCTCCAGGGATGGTGACCCCACCACCTCCCTGGGCAGCCCATTCCAATACCTGACCACTCTTTCTGAGAAGTTTTTCCTAATATCCAACCTGAACATCCCCTGGCACAATTTAAGGCCGTTACCTCTCATCCTGGTGGCTGCTCTTGGTGGCACCCAAGCCAGACATTATTTAGTGAACTCCATATTTTTTGGGTTCAAGTTAGCATTTTCCTCTGCCAGAAACTAACCAGGCTTTATTCTTTTCTTCACAGAAACTACACTCGATTCACAGCAGCCTTCCGGAGGGAACATCCTATCCAGACGGCTGCAGGCTGCTAATTGCAAGGGAAATCCTGGCAGTGTCAGGGTCGGTGCCAAAGCCTCCCTGTCCCTGACTGCAGTGTGCTGGGAGCTCACAGCTGTCTGAGCTGTTTGTCTGTCAGGGGTTTCTCACCCTGGAGGCTCCCGGCTGGCCTTGACCTCACTCAGGAGTCAAGGCTCGCTCGCATCCTCACAGAAGGGCTGCTCTGACGCAGCTCCATCCCCCGCCGTTCCCTCTGACGTACCTTTGGCATTTGCAATTTGTTGTAGAGAGGAAGAGAAGTGTGTTATCCGGCTGCTTTTCCTCTGCCCATCACCCAGTCCTGGCGCTGGGCTCCCAGTCACCACCTGTGCATCCTTACGTCACTTCCCAAGAGATTGCTGGTCCACGTAGCACCTGCACCGAGAGGTGGTGGGAGCCTCGAGGAACTGCAGTGAAGGAGAGACAGGAACATGAAAGTAATTTAATTTTTCATGCGAAACTCTGCGAGGAACTACCAGACTTTCCAAAATGTATTCCAAAGAAATGCAGAGATAGATTCCCGACCGGCATTAATCAGTGCTGATTAAGTCATGGAGCTACCCAATTTCTGCCTGGTGAGTACTTTTCCTGTCATTGATTTATTGCCTTCCTTAGAAAAATAAGACCTGGGAAATAAAGAGTTCAAGTAAATTTGCTCAGTTACCCAGCCAACTGTTGACTATGGTACAAGGGGTAATAAATGATCAGGGGAAATTCCTTGTGCACGTTCATGTACTGAGTTCAAGTGTAGAAGTGTCCCACATGTGCTCCAAATCCTCCAGAAGCTGTGGGACACAGCCCAACCGCAACAATTATTGTGGGGCCTTTGAAGAGCTGAAGAAAGATGTGTGGTTAAACAAAATGAGGGGTGTGTGTGTGGACAGCGTGACTGCAGCTTGGGGCTCAATGCAGAGAGCATGCAGGACCCCTTCCTTTGGAGCGGGAGCGGAAAACCTTCTCCTTCTCAGCCTGCCATGGGGCTGGCCGTGCTCGTGGCTGATGTCCACTGTTTGCATCCAATACTTGTATCGAGAATTGAGGTTGCAGGGTTTGCTGTTTTCTTCCTCTCATTGCTAAGATAACTCCTCAGAGTATTTAACTTCAGGTTTGCAGGATTGTGCTGTGTGGGGGTTATTGTTTTCCTGCTGACACATGGCATTATATTTATGTCACTGGATACATTAACACCACCATCTGGTTTTGTTTTTCAGATGACAGCACACTATTTGTTAAATACTTTCTACTCCATCATCTTTAAGGTATTTTAAGGATAACGCCTCCAAAACTGTATGGAAGGATAAATTTTATCCGGTCTTCTTGTTTGACTTACCAATCTAAGCTTTGTGTTGCTTTCCAGCACTCTTAGTATTTGTTCCATATTTTCATTGTCCTGAGATGCTGAACAACTTTCAAAAACCTTTGAGCCATGCAGCATGAAGAACACAGCTGTAGGAGGCCTGCTAGGACCAACACATGAGACTGTCCAAACAGAAAACGAATGTTTTGACTTTTGGGTCTCTATTTTGTGCCATTAATAATAGATCTGGTTCCTGGAAGGAGCTTGTCACTTGAAGGTGACATCAGATCCTTTACAGTCTGCATCATCCATGAATTCCTGAACACTTCTGAAACCATAGCTAAGTCACAGCTAGAAAATCCCTGTATTTACTGTAGTATGATAAGTGTAAGAAGACCTTTAAGTGGAACACAATGGGTAACTCCTCCCAGAGCAGTTAAACTGCGATGAAAGGATAACTTCACAACTCTTTCTCCTTTAGCCTGTTGTAGGCAAGCAGACCATTTGCTCCTCATCCTATGACTTAGATGACAGTGACAGGCACTTGGTGCCCTAAATGGGCTTCCACAAGACCAGGAGAAGAGCATTTATAGCTGTTGTCCACACTATGCACACATTGGCCAGACATTTGCTGTATCTGTTCTCAGTGGGTACAAATATTTGCCCATTCACTTGCCAGTGGCACCTGTCGCCAACCATATCCAGTCACAATGAACAAGAACTTTTTTCTTTTCTCAAAACCAGAATATTTACATACTTAAATCCTGAGGCTCAGCCCACCTCACCCTTTACTCCAGATTGTCGCCTCTGCACCACTGCACTAAATAAATTAACAAGTTATCAACAAGCCTGCCAGGCCACTCTGGGCTCCCCATTACTGTGCCTGTCGTTGCCACTCAGGGCTTTGCTGGAACGTGACAACTCCTAAGCACAAGGTCACTCCCCCAGTCACTCTCTCGCTGCTGCTTGGAGGCAGCCATTCTGAGAAATGATTTGTTATGGTAGAATCCGAGGCACGTTTGTTAGTTAATTCATTCTGCAAAACTCAAATGAGATGAAAAACAAGCAGAGATCTGACAAATGGCATTTAATTATGTCTGAGCCTAAAATTCATAATACATATTTATGCTGCCCTAAGTCATTCGCAGCCAAGGTCCCTTTTATTCTCATAGCTGAGTCCAATTGCTGATATGGGAAGAGAGTGTTAGTGATGGGCTACTCCACGTTCTTTCGTTACGGTCCCTCTTTCTTTGTGCCTTAGCTTCCCATTCTTGTGCTCACCCCAAGCTTACAGAGCAGCACCTCTCCAGGTGTTATTGTTCCATGGCCAGGGCATATGGCAAAGAGCTTACTGTTACCCACTAGCATTATTTTGAAAGATTACAATGGTATGGTTTCTAATTTTGCCTGGTCTCTAAATTCTCCATGGGTTTTTGTCTTGGCCTTAGGATGTAGGAAGGTATCAGGCACCAGGAATGCGTCCCCAGTGAGCTGGGCTGCAGCCTGCAGGAAGGACTGGCCCTGTTGCTCTCAGGACGACATTTCCTGCAGTGGAAGGGCACTGATGTTAGAGGTTTGACAGACTGTGCAAAGAAGATGCTGCTGGGAGGTGAGCACATGTGCCTCATCAGAACAGAAGCTAAGACCTAGAGAGATATTAACAAGCATTGCTGTGCACGCATGAACGTGTTAAATATACGTGTCCTCCTTCAGCTGCTAGTTATCTATGGAGTCTGCATTTGGTGTAAAGGGCTGAAATGTCTTTGTCACAATAACATGTGTTGACACTGCAGAAGATGTATATTTTTACAACGGCTTGGTGCTGTTATTATAAAAGTGAGTCATTTTAAAGTCCTTCTGTTAGTGTGGCATAGTCTCCAACCAGCATCCTGGTCAATGACTGAAGAGAGACCTAAGGGAGACAAGTTCCCATCTTCTCTCCCTTCCAGCTTCCCAAGCCTTTGCTCTTGGCAGAGCTGACTACAGTGAAATTGCTGTCCATGACCATGGAGTCAGCAATTGCCACTCTCTGTAGGGGACTCTCACACCAACCTGCGTGACTCTGCCCCACGTCCTCCTGCACCAGAACCCCAGACAGCTTCCTCTGATCCCTTGAAAGGGAGGACAGGATCTCCCCAGCAGCTCAGGAGGGAGCTGCTTTCCTAGCTCTGCTATCCCCCCCTCTCTCACTATTTGAGCTTGGAGAGCGCTTTTCCTGCTTCTTGACATCCTCGCCCCTCTGAGGCACTGGGGGTGCCACCTCCCTCCCCTCTCCCTTGGCACAGTGCCACCCAAACTCACCAGGCAGCTTCAGGTTTTTTGTTCTCTGGTGGGAAATTTCATTTGACCCTTTCAAGTGGGACAAGAGCAGATATTAGATTTGTTGACGATGAAGTGCTTTTATCTGAATTCAACAAAAGAGGTACAATGAAAAGATTGCAGCTGTTGAGCAAAAGCACTGCACCTATTACAGAGTTCATATGCATTTACAAGTGGCACACCAGCAAAGGCTCTCCTCACCCCAGCAGATGCACACTTCTTCTGCAGAAAACTTGTTAATCTTTCCGTCAGCTCTGCATGCTTTACGTACATTTGGGAAAACGTGGTGTTTGACTCTCTTGCCAGATCTTGCAGTGATAGAAATGCTATTAGCAGGTGAAAGCTACATGGAGGTACTTTATCTTCCTGTAAGTCTTCCAGGTCTTCTTTCTGCAGGATGGGGCAGCAATTTAGAGCATCAAAGTTTAATTACAACTGGAGTTTTCTAAGACCACCATTACCCTATTGAATAGGCATCTACTTACGCTCTCAATAAGCATCTACTTACACTCTCACACTACATGTGATATGATATGCATATAGATAGAAGGTAGATTCCAGTTAGGAAAATATTTTTTTTTCTGTTTTCATACACACACATGAAGTCACACAGCTACTAAGACAATATATTCTAAAAATTAAGGTAGCAAATCAACTCCGTCAGGAAGCAAGTCACTCAGACTTGGCAAAGGAGACTAAAAAATTTTTTGCCATTGCCTGACATCATACAGCAACTGCACTTTATAATAAGGGCAATAAAGCATCTACTGACCAAACAAAATCCTGAAGAAATTCAGGGAAGGATATAGCTTGCAGGTCAATCAATCGTGAAAAAGTAGCAATAAGCATTGCCCAAGTCCTAATGAACCAGAGGCATGGGAGCGTAGTTGGAAAGGAGGGGCAAAGGCTTTGCAAGCTCTCTGCTGTCAATGAGAAAATTCCCATCCTCTAATGCACGCGCTGTGGCAGTGCACAGCATGGCCAGGCAGGGTCCACAAGACTGCTATAGTTTGTGCCAGACCAACTTTCCTCAGAAGACTTCCAAAAGCCCACTTCTACTGGAGCATATTGGCCATCCTCTTCCCATGGCCCTTGCAACCCATCATCCCTGTTCAGAAAAGGCACCAGGTGGGCTTCAGGTGTTTTGTAATGGAGAAAGTGTTTCTGTAGGGAGCATTCAGTTCTTATGCATTCATTTCCAAATTCTTGCCTTCCCCAGTATAAGCCCTCCTGACTGATGAGGGAAATTTACACGTGGCACGGTAATTTTGCAACCACCTTTATGCCAAAGGGAAGATAGCAGGATGACAACAGTTGTGTCAGTGAATGGAATGTTGTAACAAAAATGAGGAATACACTGGAAAACAATTGGTAAGCTTTGCCCCTTTCCTAGAACATTTGCAATATCTTATGTGCTTTAGCTCAAGTTGGTATTTGCCCCACTGACACTGATAGCTAGATGTCCCTTCATTTCAGTGGCCTGAACATTCTCCCCAAGAGGCATTTTCGTTTTTGCTATTTACATGATTCTTCAGGCTTACTCTTTACATCTGATCTGGCCCCTGACTCACCTGGTAAATGCCCTAGATGCTGTCTGGTTTGACCTGTTCAGTTCATGCCACCTACACAAAGAAGTTCTGGAATGCTTGCAGGTGATTTCATGTTTATAAAACACCGAATTCACTTGCAAAAAAATTAACTGCACAACTGTACAGGATGTGGAAACTCAAAGTCCATGCAGCAAAGCCATCACAGTCAGAGCAAAAATTCCCACAGCATCAACCAGATTTTGGATCTGACCCATGTGTATTCAGGAGTGACTTCCCGCTTTGCATACTGTCACAAAGGAAATCTTTTCAGATTGTTCTTCACCAGGTTTCTTTTCTGCCATCCAGCAGATCTACAGCAGAGTGCTGGCTGGGTGCCAGCCCAACTCAGCCCCATGGGCTGGAAATTGTTTTCGCGGAGTCCTGAGCCAGGGTCTCGTGATGATAGCACGTACCAGCAATTGTCATAGTTGGAACAGCACAGCAAAACATTTCCAGTTCCAGTAAGGACTTCCCCAGTCCTCCCATACCCTTTATGCCCAGTCCATGTACAGATTGGGTCACCTTCAATAAACTGACTGCTCTTGCACCAATGGGAAACGAGCTGCTGTGGTCTTGATCCAGCTCACGCTCTGGACCAGTATGAGCATCATGAAAATCCCATCTCTTGTACACAGCGATATCAAGCGCCAGTGTAAATCAGCGTGGAGATTCCTGAGCCCTGGAGATAGCCCTGCTCTTTGTGGTGACAAAATGATGTCTGCAGAACAGCACTGGCTCTGGAGAGAGTTGTGGAGCTCCTGTCCAGAGGTAGCATCCCTGGCTCCTTTTTGATGCCTTGAGTTCATTCAAATCATAAGGATTACACCTGACAAATAATAATCGCTACGTTTCTACTAATGATAACCATAAGTATTCAACTATTAATTCCTTCCTAGTATCATATTTTTCAGCCAAATAAAAAAAAATATTGTTTACACTCTTATACTTCCAAGCAAGAGATGTCTAGTTAGACTAAAATAGAGAATTTTATATTTGTCATTTACTATCTGCAGCTTCTAAACAGCAACAGAAACATGCCCGTTAGTTTTCCTTCTCAGCTGATCCTAGCTTATCTTCAAGGCCTTGAAAAGTTATAAAACCCAGGTGAAGAATGGAGAAGTCTCCCTCCGGGTGCAGTACCCCACGCCCCTGCCCCCATGGCTTTGGAGGACTCCTTACCTTGCTGGCTTCCATGCTGGCAGCTCCTGGTGCAGACAAGCAGCTCGCTGTTCAATGTTCAGAGCATCTTCACGGGCAAGCACTGTCACTGGCAAAGCCTGCAGACAAACCGTGGAAGTTTTTCAGTCAACTTCAACACAATTCAACATTTACTCTGCACTGATGAACAAAGCAAATGTTCTGCTGACTGCCGGCGTGCAGCTTCTAGTCCTAGCGTTACCCTGCTTTGTTCTGTATTCCTGTATACCCACCAAACAGTAGTGAATTACTTCATCAGATAACCTCATTTTCCTTCTCTTCCTCTGTCTCTCAGTAAAAGGTATTCTAAGGGAGACCTGGAGCTTGCAGGAAAACCTAGGCACAACCAACAAGCAAGACCCAGTCAGAGCAATCGGCGATTTTAGGCTCCCTCCTCATCCCAAGTGGTCTGGCAGTTTCCTTTTATTCTTTAACATCATTCATATTATTTACACAGCTGCACCAGTAACTTTTTCTTACTATATATTTCCTGCTATTTTTTTAAATACATATATTAGATTTTTCTCCCTTTAGATTTTAGAACAGCTTTGGTTTATGTTTGCTGCCTTAAAAAGGGATTTGCCTGTAATTAAAAACACAAATCCAGCAATACTTCAATTTAAGTGACCTGTGTTTATTAGTGGGATGCATGGACAGGTTTTGAAAGCTGAATCATATAATTCCAACATCCAAATATGTTTTTAGGATTTTTCTATTATTATTATTTCAAAGTTCAGGTGTCTCAAGTTTTAGCGTTTCTCGTTTGATTTTTCTAGCTGGTTTACAAGAAATGCATTCATGCAGCTGTACACATTATGGCTGTGTGCAGGACTGCCCACTGGATTTACATGCACAATTACCCCAATGGCATACAACCCTCAGAGGCTTGCACATGCAAAAAGCCTGTTAGCTGTAAAACTGCTGGCAGGGATGCTCGATTTCCATATGCAGTCACAATGAATATGCATATACATTAGGTGCACAAGCACACACATTGCTGAGACCAGAGGCCTCGGCGTGAACCTAAAGAAGAAAGGACAAATGCTTTGGCAGAGGGCTTTAGGTCAAATTCAGTGCTAACAGTTAGCAGGCATAAATCTGCTGGATTGTACTCACGTGTCTTGTATCAACGCAACTCATTTTCTTCAATTAAACGTAGGAAAACAAAAAAATGTGGATTTATAGTTTTATTTTTGTCTTTATGTCTTCTTTATGTTTATAATTTTCCTTAGTTTTCCTCTTCCGATTTTAACAGATGAAAACCAGCCCAATATAGCTTTCACCGAAAATTTCCAGGCTCCTAAAGTTAACAGAAAAAGAGTTTCTGGGTATGAGCATGCTTGAAAATCAGGCAACCAAAGAGTGTAAACATAGACATAGGTGTCTGAATTCAGGCACCTATTTTTTAAAACCTTGGCTTTGAAAATAAAATATCTGAATGTATATAGATAATATAAATCACCAGTCACTTTTATTACATGTATGTTTATATAAAGACCTTAGAACACGTTTTTAAAATGTAAACGTTTCTTAGTATGTTTAACTATGTGTCTAAAGAAGATGTAGGACAGAAAGAAAACAAAAGTTTGACAAATGTTTCTGATCAATCCTGAAGAAATCAATAGGAATTCACTCACAGCATGATTTCATTTAACTTTCCATGCTAGGAATAGCAACCTGGCTTTCTGTTAAAGCAAAAGCATTCATACTTCTTAGTGATTTAATTCTCGTGTCAACATATATCAGCCAGGCAGAGAATGGCTCAGAGCTCGGGAGGGGAAGGGAAGGAGGAGTGGATGGAAACATAGAAATTTTGTGGACTGAGCTGTATGGTTGAGTGACTTTGTTTCACCAAAACTAGTTTCTAATAGAAAGTAGAATTTTCATTGAGATGTACATTTTTCTTCCCCTCTGAAAGAGCCAAAAATGTCCATTTCTTAGAACATATTTTATTGCTTATTCAAAAAATATCTAACACCTGAGAACAGCTTGATAGAGAAAAGAGGAAGAACGCTGAACTCAAGCACTGCTGTGGTACATCGGTGACAGCCCCAATTTGGGTACCTGTCAGCCACACAAATTCCTAGAATTGTGGCACCTCCCTCTGACTCTTCACTCACTGCTGACACGAAGGGGGGGCATGAGCCCAGGGAACGAAAGGCATGCAAGCCATCCCACTTGTGAATGAGTTCAATTTTTTAGTTTATTTTTTAAATTATTTTTTTGACCAAAGAGGAAAATGTTTCAGCTAATAACACATCTCAGAGAATTTTGTTTGAGAAACATCAGTTTTCCTTTCTTTCCCCTCCCCCCAAAATTCTACATAATCAAAGAAGAAAACCATCACTTCCCACCTCCCCAGCAAAGTAAAGCTGTTAGCTCTGCAGATTCCTGTGTCAGACTTCTGTTCCCTTTGCAGATCAGAATCTCACATGGCGTACAGAAAGTATCGGAGCATTCAAACCCAGGAAACATCTGGTTTACAATAATGTGTTCTTGTTTGTCTATGTTTGTGCTCCTGAAAGTGTGTGCATTTGGGCCCATAAGTGTGAGTGTGTGTGTGGACATCTGTTCTTATTTATTCTCAATACAAATAGTTTTCTGAAAGGACATTATTTATATTGAGATAAAAGAGTGTCCTCCGTAGAAGTTTGGCTCAAAACTTGATCCTGGCACTTCGTGCCATAATGGACACCGAAGTATGGAAACAATGTTCTCCAAATACTGAGAAAGAGCCCAAGCTTGGGTTGGCCCATTACAAGGAAAGTTATGGATAATGAAAAAGATCCCAGCTTTGCTGCTCCATTGAATCCCTGGTTATATATAAAGCAGATGTCCTTTCTGCGACGTGACGTGTAGGCTAAGAGACTGTTGTATCAGCAAGCGACATCTGAAAGTGACCTTGCTTTGGAATACGTTTTTATCTTGTATACACACAAAATTACACATGTATGCACACATTACGGGGCTCAAACAGAATGATTTATTATGAATTTTTCTATCAGCATCCAGATCTGACTGACCGGGGAATTCAGACAGAACTGATGAAAAGTGTTTTACTTTTAGGCAAAACTGTTGAGTGAGTCTGCAAAGGGAAACGCCATAAAATCCAGTTTCAGTCCAGCAAGCTAAAGAAGCTCTATTGTTATGATCTTTATTATTTGATACTTTTGTGGGCAAGATATGAAGCAAAATAACTGTGTCTGTTTAGCTGCCTGAACAATAGAAAAGTTTATGCAGCTCTTGAGCTGAAATGTTTTTGACAGTTTTCAATTTTAGCTCTTTGGATTTTGTAAGAAATTCGCAAAAATATGATTTTGAAAATCACCAGTTTCATGCTTTATTCCTTTCTCAAAATTAGACTATATTGTCCAACTCCACTTACAGTGTCTGAGGGAATCCTAGAGAATAGCTGGCAAGAATCAGCGCTGGGCTGTTGCTTAGAAACTGCTTGGGTTCCTATATTATTGCCTGATGTAACAGTTATATTGCCCACTTGCATCTGTTAACAAGCAATACAACAGAATCCACAGGTACCAATAAAGAAATAAACCTGGCATTCATTACTTTGCTTGAAAATTCATCAGTGCTTTTTTCTGGCTTGGCAAGAGGGAGGAAAAGCATTTTGCTCAGGTGCTAATTAATAAAGTGGGAGATGTACTGACTCTACACGTATCTATTTTATTTAGATTTATTTATTTTGCCCTGGGGGAAATACGTTGCAAAGAATATAGTGTATTAGTATAATTGCAATTTTGTAATGTGGTGGAGTGCTGGAAAGGTATGAGCTGTGGTTTGTTGGTTGCCTTTTTTTTTCTTTTTTGCCCCCTAAGCTATAGTGTGGTAACATGACCATTCTTTTAACATATTTTAAGCAGAAGTAGCACAAATTCGTTTTATAAAAGGAGTAGGACATGATATTTCTATTATCAGATTCTCAGCAGATCCCAAGCTACAGATGAATGAGCTTACCTTAGTGGCGTCAATATTGCCAAATCCAAGGGTGTAAAAAGGAGCAGATGGGATGACAAGAGCACGAGACGGGCTCTGTATCTGCTTTCACGAAAGCTATACATTCCTGTGTAGATCAAGATTTGAAAAACAATAACCAAAAAAAAAAAACAAAAAACACAAAAAGACCCCAAAACTTTTTAGGTTCATGTGTTCAAGTCTATCTTACAAGGACAAGAGCTAATACTTTTTTCTCCCTAATAAAAAATAAGGTACAAAAATTACCGTCTACAGGGCAATCACTGGCTGCCCTGAGACTTCGACTGGAGAGAGCTGACACCACCTTGTTGTCCAAATCCAGCAGTTCATCCCTCATCACTGCGTTTACAGAAAATAAAACAAAAATGATTGTAGCCCAACCCGAGTGACTCAGGGTGGGAAAAAGCACAGGCAGAGTTGCAGGGAAGAGCAGACTGACAGTCACTTTTCACAAGCAAATCTTACTCATGGCAGCACAGACACTGCTGAGACGAGTTAGGTTTTGCTGTATCTGGGGGCCTGGGTTTGTGAAGGAAAACACTTCAAACTTCTGCTGTGTTGTCACACTCCTCTGCAGGCACTGGTGTGGTACTGGAGCGTCGCAAAGCTGAGGCTGCTCAGCGCAAACAAACGGGGATGCAACGCACGGGGATTTATGAATGCAACTCACATTAGTGTTAATGGGAGTTAGGCGCGTAAATCCCTGCCCTTCAACACGATAATACATAATATACCCCTTAATTTTTAATTCACCAGGGTCTCAATTTTAAAGCATTTTCATATAGTTTGTCCTAATTATAATCGTTTTTAATGACAGCTTAAAAATTTCACATGACTGTCTTATCACATGCGGTACTTAATTTCTCAAGTGAACAGTTTCAATGTAGCGTATTCTGGGAATTTTGAGAACTAAAACACCAAGGAAAAAACGACTTTGTATAATCAAATGAGATGTTATTATTCCACTGTGTTTTATATACACTGGAACAGATTTTCTCATGGCATTGGTGGCCGTTTCGAGAAGGGCTCAGAACTAAGAACAGTTTTGGCTTGGAAAGTTATCAGCTCACTCTCAATGTTATGGACCTCTATTCCTGCTCCCCAGTATGCCTCATGGCTAGTACCAATACCGATTAGTAATTGTTAGTTAACTCTTTGAGAGGTTTTCAGAACATGGACCATTTTCCTTTTCTATGGGACCTCACAGTCCACATGCACAGCTGAAACGTTCTTTGGACACCCCGCAGACCAGTCTTTGCACATTGAGTTTGGAGGACAAATGACCAAATTCAGAGTACATCCACATACCCACATTCATCCTTGTCTTCAGAATCTCATTTGGGCAGGTGAAATAGTTGGGACCAAAGAAACTGCAGTCAGATCTCCTGCAACACATCCCATCTTCTAACAGATGGACACACTGGGGCACCTGTGCCTCTCCCTGATGTTTAACAAGCCCCAGCTGCTGAGAACCCAGCCACTGACTGCCATGGAGACAGAATTGGACCAACAACTTCTGGAAGTCTCATTTCAAGCATTTCACTGTTATACAGCCAGAGCTTTAAGTTCTCTTATTTCAGTTTCTTGAACTGTTTTTCTGGCAGAACAAGTTTTCTGCTTTGACTTTACGTTGACTAAAGTGAGTCCTGTATTTTTAGTTCTTTCAGAGGGAATAAAGTATATATATTTACTACTTAAAGGTATAGAAAGGGCCACTGCCAGCAAATAGATGATGAAATGCCAGACAATGATTTCAAAACTGGACTAAGCTTCTTAAGAACATAAGTGCCATTTTCAAGAAAGATGGGAGTGCTTAGATGCCAACAAGCACTATTTTTAATAATTGATTTTTTTAAAGTAATGATTTACCTGAGGAGATCATGCGTGACTTTAAAAAAAAAAAAAAACCCTCAACAATTAACCATTAGTAATTAATAATACTTTAAATTAATAATACTATAGATGTTTCATTTCAGTTGTGCTCAAGAAGTCATTTGTTTAGTCATGGGAAAAAAATACTCCTCTATGCCTTCAGGTAACGACATATCTTTGGAAGTCCTCATTCTAGAGGATTTAGGAGTGTTACAGAAAGTAAATAGGACTTGGACTTTAATCATGAGAGTGTTCTTAATTCCTTTATTTTTATATTTCCTATATTTTATTTTTCATCTGAAATCAGTCTTGTTCCTGTGGGTAAGTTTTCCCATATCTACCTATTTTTCCAGTAGTTACTGAGAAAACTGAACTATCTCCTAAAGCACACAAAACTGTTAGACTCTACTAATACATATACATCCATGTTTTATATATCCTTTAATTACTGAACAACCATGTCCATAGAGGGGAAATAACTTGCCAAATTAGTAGCCTTCAAACTGTCACTTTTTATAAAGAGTAAATGATAAAAAGAACTGTAGCACTCATTTGTTAGTCATTTTTATGGGTAGCTTTAAACTGTTTTGTATGTAGACTCCAGTTGTTGGTATTGTTTCCACTACAAGAAAAATAATTTGGCTGCCACTGCAACATTTTAAGCTTTCACTGTTACTATAAAAACAATCCCCAGGAGATTTTTTAGTCTCCTTGTATTTCTGGTTTGCAAGGACTTAGGAAGTAAAAGTTTAAACTGCCTGGTAACAGACAAATCACTTTTAAAAGCCAGCATTGTACTGGCCTGGGAGAGCTACAGGAAAAGCTACTTTAAAAAAAAAAAAAAAAAGAAAATGCAACAATGCAAGAGCTAAGCAAGCCTGATTATTTTTTAAACAAATATATGGAGGTCATCTAAAACTGTGAATGCACGAGAGGGTTTTTCCTACATGTGAATTGTCAGATCCATGTTGGAATGGGCATCCAAGCAGAGACTGGCTCTGTAGCACTGCTCCCAATAGAAAGACATCTTAGCTTTTGAGTAATGTGCTCTAGAACAACACGCTTTTTCTGAGTGCATTAAGGCTCAAGTTTTCAGACTGGAATACCTAGCTAGACATGTCTTGTGGCAGCACGAGGCTTTGTATGGCTGAGAGTTTCAGAGCTTTCAAAGGCATGCTATATTATCCACTTTGGGCAACCACTGCTAAAATCCAGCACTTTTGTTATTTGGTGATTTGGAGAGGCATATCTACGTATAACATACCTAAAGTGTTGCCTAAAGTCATCAAAATACTTGAAAAGAACAGACATAGATTTTTGTTGCAGTGTAAGACAGAGAAGACAGTTCCACAGAGATTTAAAGGGTGTTCAGTTTCTGCAAACTCCCTCTAAATTCCCAGGCAGCTATCTCCCACAGAAGAGGCATCTCGACAGATTTGGTGGTTCCATTTGGTTGGCTGTCTGCATCCGCTCAGGCTGGAGCCTGGCCCGGGAATTTCGTTAGACCATGAGAAGTTTCCAGGAAGGTTTTCAGCTCTTGGTTCCCAGGTATCTGAGGCTTTGCCACTTCCACTTTCCCCAGCCAGAAAATGCAGAGACGTGCAACCATTTACAAAAAAGGCTGGCCAAACCCTTTCTGAATCAAAGGAATATTCATGTTTTCAATCAAAGACTGAAAGAAAGATTTGACTAGCTGCTGCTTTCTGTCCTACGCTGCCAGTATCTGATCCTAAATTATATCCACTGGTCAACACAGAACATCTTATTTATGTTATTTTTTAGTGAAATTAAAATAAATGTCAGGTTTTGATCCTTAGGTGGAAGCATACAAAACCGATCAGTGTCTAGAGCAAGGCTACAGAATACCTCTTGATGCATACAGAGAAGCAGACATTTATCCATGGAAAATTGTTGAGCACGTGCTGCCGCTCCTCCTGATGCCCATCTCATTGCAATATAAGTCTCTTTTGTATGGGTTCAAGCACCTCCATCTGGCTTGCAAGGACTTTCCAGGACCTGAGGGGAAGCTCAGGAAGGTGCAGAACTGGACATTGACATTTACACTGGAGTGTCCCTCAAAGCTCTAGCTGCCTCCCAGGCAAGCAGAGCAAGAAAGTCACTGCATCAGAGGACTCACACAATGTACCAGACCCCACATCACACTCTCAAGTGGCTAAAACAATGCTCCAGCAATTAACACGGGTAAAGCCCTCAGCTATTCACGTCCTAGGAAATAGCATGGACTTCATTATTTTGGGGTAGACCATTCCAAATGGCAGAACAGCAGTTATTTGTCTGCCATCTATTGATGTGCTGTCTTGATCTTTAATCGAGGCCGAGGGGGATACATTTCCACCTTTAATCCTCCAAACTTTCTGATGCTTTCATGTACAAATGTATACAGTAACTTGGCGTTAGCATTCCACAAATATGCAAATTGTCTGTCAGATTGGACAGGCTGCATGCATTTGAAGTTGTGTTGACAGCCTACAGAAAAAAGACATTCTCAGCTCAAACATGAACAAGATGTTTATATCCTTTTTCCCTAAAAACATACATTTTATGCTTCAAGCAGAGATGGGAGCAAACTGCAAAATTTGGATCAAGACGTCTTTTGCACCCATAAAATTTGGGGATGTCTACATCAGGGGAATTTGATTCAGCTGGCTCTTGTAAGGGGAGATTCAACTCAGATCTGGCTTATGTTTCAGTCTTCACAAAATACAGAGGGAATTTGCACATGAGCCTCTGTTTCCAAGTAGGTTAACGCATAAAAGAAGCGGCTCAGAAGGTGTCATTATACGCTAGATGCAATGAGCTCTGCAGTTGGTGGTGACAGCAGTTACCTGACAAAGTACCATCTTGCCAGTCAACAGAAAAGGAAGCTGTAGAGCCCGGCATCTTTCCTGGCCTGGAGAAAAGGAAGAAGCGGCAGTGAGATCTAATGGGAGTTGGTTACACAGGGAGCACAGAAAGAGATGCAAGGGGCCATGGCATAGATTAATCATAGGATTTAGGCAGCTCTGGTCATCTACCTCTGTAAGTCAGACCCTCAGAAACTCTCACTTGGAGGCTAAGTGCTGCACACCATCCAATGGTATCAGTACATGCAGGTGTTGGTATGAACACAAATGCATTGTTTATGAGCACAGGCCCAAGATCATGCAGGCTCATAAAAGCAAGCTGTTATCACCTCAATTTCAACAATTTTCACAAACCAAGAGTGTTAACATGTTTTGTCAGCAAGGCTATAGCCAACTGTCCTCTTTGACTAAGCATTTCTAAAAGTACTTTAGCTAAAACAGATATATGGTACACAAGTCTAACTAAATCCTTCCCTAGATTCTGTGTCTTGAAGTGAAGGACTGAATTTCCTCTTACTATCATGTAGACAAAGCAAACTACATGTCTATGTAGGTTCTTGCATATTGTCTGCTCCAGTGAAATATCCTAAATGGTGACTTGACCTGGGAAGGATGGCTGTTTAATAACTGACTGTAGTGAGAACTGTGATTCCAATAGGAACCTTAGCTAACAGCTACCTGCTCAAAGCTTTTTGACACTGTACCTGGACATCCTGTACAAAGAACTGTAAGATCAGGAGCAGAAGGAATCATCTCTGAAATCATTGCTCTTGTTGCAGGAGCTTCTTTTGCAGCTCATAAAATTAGTTTCAGTGGTAAAGGTACACTGAAGACAGTGGAAAATATCCCGCATGGCATCAAGGCCCCATGAAACCAGAGAACCTGTGAAGTAATGAGTCTCCTTAGAGTACACATTGAAATTGTCAATTAAAAATCTTTGCTGCAGCAAACCACAGGCGATTTGAAGGAGCAGAAAGCTGCAAGAGGGAAAAGAAAGAACTTTAAATATATTTCATGAAAAACACTGAAGATTTCAGTGCTTCGCTGTCAGAAGACAGCTAAGGGGAAACATTAGACTTGTCGTTCTCTAGTGTTCACTAACTAATTTCAATCGGCTGTGCAACTTAGGCATGCCTTGGGCAGCTGCTCAGGTACCAGGTATCTACAGGGTCCAGTCTTCACTGTACGCTTTCCACAAATCCAGCCCAGCAACCTTCTGATTCATTCTTGTCTGTGTAAGGATGTACCTTAGGTTTTACATGTGGCAGGGAATGCTACACAGCCATGCTCTTTGGGGACTCACTGGTTGCCTTCTGGCACTTGTACCCTGACCAGCCTCTGGGTCACATGCCAGAGCTGTCCACTGAACCCTGGCCAAAGACCTCACTTCACATTCCAGTGTGGTGAATGCTGGACAACTGTCACCAACCAAGCAGGCAAAATTACTAACATCAGGCCACCAAGCACAGAAACAAGGTCACTTCATCTCTCTCTGGAGAGCCCTGGACTCCTGGAGCTGCTCGAGCAATGTATTCCCAAGTCAAAGTGCCCCAGAGCAGCAGGGGAGCTTATGAAACCCATGTTGGTATTCTGGAATTCAATTTTAAGTTATGCTATCCCATATGTAAACAGCCATTTTGGAGGCTTAACTCTCTTGAATGGGTACAGATTATGTGCCAACAACAACAGCACTGAAAAGATCAGCCGCTTCAGATGGAATACCTTAAAAGAATGTTCTTTGATAGCTTCCCAAAAGTAAAGAAAGGACAACTGGTGCCAAAAGAATGGCTCAGTACAGGAATGAGAGACCTGGCAGTAAAGAGTAATAAGTGTATCAGGAGCCCAGTCTGACAAACAGGAGCATAAATGCTTAAGGGTAAGGCCTCAGAGCTTCCACACTGCCGATGATTCGTGTGGTCTTCAAGAGACTTGACAGCAGGAATTATGCCTTTGCTTACTTCGTAAGAGTAGATAACTCAGCAAGAGCGGAGAAATCATTTGACAGAGGCCAGATTCAGAAGGCATCTGAAATGTCTTTCTTTAAAGATAATCATGTTAGGAATCAAAAGGGGTCTAATGTTAGAGACTTGCCTTTCAAATACAACAAATGATTATACCTGTCAAGATTTATGGACAGATTTATTTATGTTGACAGAGGGACCACTAATAGTTTGACAAATGAGAAGTCTTGACAGATACAACAGATACGTTCAAGTATATTTCCTCCTGTTTGAAATAGGAAATGAGTGAGTTATGACAAGCCTGTAATGTATATTGATACGTCTGCTCCTAGGCTCCATCTACAGAAGTAGATGTATTCTATGGTGCTGGATACTGAGCTGGAAAGCCAGCTATAATCTTAATCATCAGCAATTCTCTATCCTCCTCCACCAAGAAAACATTCTAAACGGCTAATTTAGAGAAAACAGGAAGGAAAGCATTTCCAGCTGGTGCTCTTGGATGGAAAACTTGCCTTCCAAAATAAGGAAAGAATCTGGAGAAAAGGAATAGTAGGCTCTCAGGAAGCTTTATATTTAACATGATTGCTAAGCAGGGACTTTTCATGTAAATTTACAACAAAATGAGCCCTCCTCCTCAGCACAGAGTGCCAGACCTTATTGTACTATCAACGCTTCTGGTCACCTCTAGCCAAGGAAGTAGATCTATCCCCAGGACTGCTGCAGTCCTACAGCAGGAAACAATTCTGCACTAAAATCCCATTCAGAGTAAGTATAGAAAAAGCTATTGCCATACTTTAGTGCCCGATCAAATGCCAGTCCAACACAAGGAAAGTTATTGGCACCTTCAGTAAACTTTGCCTCAGGCTCTGAGATCTTTAAGGTGTTTTCTGTAAGAGCGTGCAATTATTACATCTCCAGCTGTGAAAGGCAGAACAATCCCTATGCTCTGTTCTACTGTGCATCAACCTTTAAATGCTACTTTCACTCAATGGACAGGGAGGGACTCCTCGTTTAAGTACAAAATTTCCAACCTCCACATAGCATGGCCAGCTCTGGATAAGCCCACGTGAGGAAAGACTGGAAAGGAGAATCCCACTTTGCTGCTCTAAGGGCTGCCGTCCTCACCAAATGGGAGCATGACAAATGTTGATGAAACAACACTTGGTACAAGACCAGTGTCTGTTCTCTGCAGCTGGTTTGGGTGCCAGACCCACATTTTCAAATAACAATGGGATGAATTACCATGTTCCCCAAGGCTTTGTAGTAAACACAAACAGGCAATTAAACAAACACATGCTCTTGTCACACAGCAATTAAACAGTTTCCTGATCCCTCAATAAAGGCTGGTCAAGTTTTCATGTATTAATGCGACTTTACTCACTATCAGTTTATCGCATTAAGAACACATTGTGTCTTTGGCCGATTCGAGTCGGTCTGGCCACCCTCCCTAGAGATCCCCTCAGGAAGGGGTAGGTGGCTGGTATTTTTGAACTGAGCGTATGTCTAACATCAAAATGCATTTAACTGAAGTACAACGGGCCATGTTGCTCATGCAAAAACCTTTTGGTGTTTCAAAAAACCATTAGAGGGCATCAAGGGAGGACTGGTGTTCTGAAAAAGAATGAACCTTGACAGGCTAAACTAACTATTACTCTTTCACCAGCACACTCTCTTCCCTGGGAAGCTCCAGAAGGTCTATTAATTATTTTGGATTTGCTTGTGGAAGTCATCTGAGCTGGCAATTGCCAACTGCATCACTCTGTGACATTCCAGGGGCCGACAGTGCCATCTCCTTCATATAAATCTGTTAAATTACTAATATACTGAAGTATCTCAGCTTAAAAAACACTCTTGCTCTCCTTTATCAATTTTGCATCTGGTTTTCACTGAAGTTGAAAAACAAAGCAAGCCCCAAACACTTACCTCCTTGCCAGTCATTTTGTGCATGCTGTTCTTTGTTAAAAAAATTCTGCTCTGTAATTACCAGACAGCCGTGGGAGTGGTTAATCTTTTAAAGCAACATTATGAATTATAATACCAAGTGTATACTTCACTGTGGTAATCCTGCAGTAATGCAAGCAATATTAGCATGTTCTGGGAGGCAGAGTACTGCCAGGGGACCAGGGATGCTTACAGGAGAAGAAAAGGGGAAGATTTCACAGTAATGAAAATGATGTTGTTTAGTCCCACAAGCTAAAAACAAACTAAATATTTATGATAAAGGAAAAGAATAAGAAGGATTATGGTGTAATTCACTGTAGAATAAAATATTACCTAATCTAAACATTTACATAAATAACAGAAGGATAATGCATGCTGAATTTAGATGGATCAAAGAGGAGGAAATAAACTGTAACAGCAGTGTAAGCACTGCTGCGTGCAGCAGTGGGTGCTCAGGGGTCTGGGCACCTCTTCGCTTCCACGTGACAGAGCCTGTTGCAGCAGGACCCTGACAGCATTTGGCATAGAGCTAGGAAGAATGGAAAGACATGCTCATGCTCTTTGGTGGAGAAGTATTCAGCTCCATCTAAGGAGCTGGTGTAGACCTTTACCACCCATGATGGAAAAAATAAATAAATAAAAATAAGACGTTAACTGATAGCATTAGCAGGCTCTTACAGGCTGTCCCAAAAGGAGATGGAATGTAGACACCTGAGTTTCACCCAAGCACACTACTGCCCAGCTCAGATGGCAGCTGTTCCTCATTTTTTGACCTTCAGATTCCTTGAGGTCTTGAGCATGACTTTGGCCAGCCGCAGACACCTCATTTGGCCAGTGCTGTAAGGTCAGCTCCTGCTCCCCAGCTGCACTACCTGACAGACAGAAGCCAAACAGCACGACACCATCCACATACTCTGGGCTCTCCTCTGCACACAAAACCTAGGTTCACACCCCTTCTGCATGGAAGTAGCTATTAAAGCATTTTTCCCCCTCAGCGATGGCTGTTCGATAAGTCTTGCTTTCCAACTCAACAAGTCCTGCAAGATCCTTGCCATAAATCAAGTCTCACTGAAACCATTGGGTTTTAGGGAAGATATCTGCAGGCAGAGAATTCATTGCAAGATCCCCAGATTGTTCTGGGTACAGGTGACAACCTCATCTCTTCTTCAGCTGAATCACAGCTCTGTTTAAAATATTCTTCATTTAAGGCCAAAGTAGAGCTCATTAGTTATATTAAATTTCCAGTTGGATGCCCCAATACTTTTTTGCATTTGATTTTTACTTCAAAATATAAAACACATACAAGTGAATAAAATAAAAATTATTTCAATTATTAGACAACAGTTGAGGTAGTTTTATTTCAGTATTCTAAGGAACATAGGCAAGAATCATGGTATTCCTGCAGAAATTGAACCATCCCACAGAATTCTGTAATAAAACTATCATTCTCCAAAAATATTTTTATAATGATTCAACAAATTTATGAAAAGAACTCAACTTTATACTGCATTGTATAGTATTTTGTAAGGAAAGTGACTATATTAGGAAAGTCTACAAAAGTGACATGATAGAAATAGCATTGTAATGTACTACGTACTTCTCAACATTCTTTAGCAAAATAACTCATTTAGAAAGAGAGCAGCAATTCTGGGTAGAAAAATGAGTGAGGACACCGAGTCATTCTGGTATTAGGTGGCATTTCCTTAGCCTTAACTACAAAGTCCATGACAGAGCCAGGAAGAAACCTAAACGCGGATATTCTGCAAACAGAGCCAGACTGGAACTCAAGCCAGTATGAGGCTGTGCATTTAACCATGGGTGGTAAACTACTGTGCAACTGTTTGAGGGAGAATTGATTTTCCTCTGGTTGAAATGTGCGAAGATCCCGTGGTTTATCCGAAGAAGTAAACCTAAAGATAACAGTTTAGTAACCCAGGGTGATGTTTACAACTGTACTGAATGTGACAGCTTTCAAAGTATTATGTATATTTCTAAGGCTGTACATGTACAGCTCTGACAGCATGTCAGTTATAATTCTTGTAAAAAATGGATGTAATTTATTATGGTTCAAATATAGAATAAACTATATAAATGCTTCACCATAAAATACTAATTTCCTCATTGCTGAGGGGCTCATCTGCATTCTAAATAGCAGTAAAGATGTTTTAATTGAATAGAATTTTCCTTCCTTTTACTGTCAGCTTCAACAACACTGGCTAGGGTTAATGGATGCACAGAACTGAAGGAAATCTCCAAACAATAGAGCACAGCCCTAACCACAAACAGGACAACTATGTTACCACAAGTTAGGGGTGAGCTGGGTTTTCGTGTTCTGGGGAAGCAGCTATGGAGGTTGCTCATGTGTGATTGATGGTACTTGTGAATAATACCAGTTGGCAGACATTAGTAACACTTTGTCTCACTTTTTTGCTCAGTTGTTCACTTTTCTGCATTTGGCATGTTTTCATGTTTGTAAAAGGAATTTTTCAGTCATACATCCCTGACATGAAATAGTATGAAATTTGATGCCTCAGATTTTGAAGTATTTTATGACTGGCTGTATATGACATTAGCACAAAACTTATCATATGGAATTACTGTCTTTAAAAGTAGCTTGCTTTTCAAGCTCCTTTATTTTCTTATCCCATGCCCAGCAGAGAAATTTGTATGAATATTTTGCACTTAATTCTGATTTCATCCTAATGTATAGCCAGAGAAACTTCACTAGGCTAAGTACTGGATTAAACAAGGTTAAGATTCAAAATCATCTCTGTGGCTGAACCTTAACATGAATTTTGAAATTAACTGCTGCAAGACTTATTACAGAAAATTAAGGACCAGAAGAACTACTTGGATTTGTTTCTCTCTAAGTTATTCATCATTTTTTACTGGTCCTTGTTTTATATGCAGGTCTGATTTATAAAATAAAGTGCAAGCGAAGCATCAGATTTATCAATGTTCATGGTTCTTATAAAGCTAGTAAGCTGTATGCATCTGGGAACTTCAACATTGTAATTTTCTAAAATCTCATGTTCTTTGTACTCTTCCTGGTGATCAAAGTTTGATTGTGTCCATGAGTTTCTGATACTGGAGACAAACTCTGATGCCATAGACATAAGTC